>JANHGC010003293.1:16032-34617 GCA_027560395.1 Boaedon fuliginosus | reverse complement strand
TTTGCATTTGAAGACACAATAAGATACCTGTCATATGGGATAAACTTTGTATTACAGGAGGGGGGAAATACTTTAGGCAGCTCTCAAATGGCAAGAAACCACAAAGTTATATATTATCAGCTATTTAGTGGTAACTCCCCCTCCCTTGTGACCTTGGCTAAACTAAAAGAAAGAGTATTGATAATCTTAGTAGGGCTAAGAAAACAATTCCATGGTTCCTCTTCCTTTAAAGCAGGGTTCCTAAACTTTTTGCCATCACATTCCCTTTAGTGTAATCTTACTGTACGCACTTCCTCTAAAAATTCAAACACTAAAATAAACACAAATGAACAATGGAAACAATACTTCTTAAAAAATATATATTAAAAAATAGCCGCCTCAAGTTCCCCTTGACTGGGGAAATGAGATGGGGTATAAATCAAATAAATAAATAAATAAAATAAAGTTTATCACCCATTCTTGGACTCTGTCTGCATCTCCCCAAGAGAGGTACATCTCACTTTAGCTTTAAGGTATAAATAAAGGTAAAATACCTTTAAAATACATTTGTAAGCTTTTCATATAGAGTTTTGCTGAGAAAAAGTTTAAAGAGGAAGTACAGAGGGACAAATAAAAGGGTTAGATGGCTTAATCAGTTTCTGAAATATTATTCCTTATCCATCCATGTGGCATTCTTACTGCAGAAACTAGAATTAGCTCAATTAAAGCTTAGGCACATAAGACTATGAAAATGTCAGGCAGAAGTTAGATGACAGGAAAGGTAAATGGTCTGATGGAGCAATTGCAAATAACTACCTGACATAAACAGTGAGAATGGCTAATAGCTAATTATGTCTCAGACATTGCAGCTATCTGATGCTGAAGCTATAAGAGATAAGACACAATAGTGTATATGCCAACAATATTCATTTTCTATTAAAATGGAGTCTTGCATTGAGCTGAATTAATTTACAGAAATGCATTATTTTTCATAAAATGCACATTCATATTTGCTAAGCCTATTTTTTAGAACTGCCATTGAGAAATCACCATGGGATTTCAGTACCCTGAACCTGCTTTTAGGAGACGTATACAGATACATAAATTTAAATTTATGTAAGTGTACATAAAATGAACCTATTTAATGCAGGATTAATGCACCAAGCTAGAAAACAGGAGACCATGAGTTTTAATCAAGCCTTAGGCATAATTCCAGATGTGCTCCCTTGGACCAGTTACTCTCCCTCAGCCCTAGGTAGAAGGCAATGGCAAGCCACTTCCAAAAATCTTACCAAAAGTTTCTTGACTGCAAAGAGCAGTCCAGACAGTTGCCAGGAGAACACTAAATTGAAAGCACCAAACACAAATTCATAGGAAGTATCTAAATCAAGATGAATGTTACCATTTATATGCTCTGCAATGCCAAGCCGAATAAAATATTGATTGTGGGATTTTATTATTGACATATTGTATCAGGCCAAGAAAATCACATTATTTATAAGCATTAGTTACATTAGATGTGCAGAAGATAACACATAAAATTACTCAAGCATTTGCAATTCCACTCCAAGAAGATACTGAAATTGCCATGCAGCAGAGAAGAAGAGAGGGAGAAAGAGAGAGAAAGAGTTTTAATTCTAAAACAGTGTTATGGTATGCAACCTCTGGGGATCAAGAACTGTACTCATCTTTTGGACAAAATGGGTAATTAAAATTATGCTAAATTACTTTTTAAATACTGAAACAATTACGATATTCAAAGGATTCTTGGTGGGAATACAAAAAACAGAAGCATCTTTTAAGGTTAAAAGTAGTACCAGCTCCATCAGAAGAAAGAGTTGGGTTTTTTTAAGAGAGAATGCGGGATGAGAAAGGATGTCACGTCTTCTGTTCTATGAGACATTCTCTGAGAGTGTCCTGTAGCTGGATGGCCAATAAATTTATGTAAATAAACAAAACTTTTTCAGAATAGATGATGCATTTTCTCAACAAATATACAGTACAATGCATGTAATAAGTTGGAAGGTTAAAAGGACACTGTAAATCTTTGGAATACTTGTCTATTATTAATTAGTTCCCAAACAGCAACAAGTTCATATTCCAGCTGGTATGTACATTCTAATCTCATGAATAAAGACAAGTTACTCATTCCTAAATCAATAATCAGGAAGCAGCATTTAAGTGTGTTGGAAGTTAAAAAAAAACCCTCCCCTAGAGAAGTGAAATATTTTGAGATATACTAAAAGGGCAGAATATATTTCCCTGGATGAGAAAAAGGAGAAACCTGTTTTTAAAGACAAAGCAGCTTCTTGCAGGTCCCTGCTCCCTTTCAGTTCTAGGGTGATGGGATTAACACATGGCCCTCAGGACATGATGGGATTAAGCCCTCTACCCATTTTACCACATGGCACCAGGGAAGATTGCATCACCCAGCAAGTTTCAATCAAAGTTAGCTAAGACCCTTAGGAGTCTGACAGCCAATGGGATATATTTCTTGTACAGGAACAGGAAACTCTAAGGCAGGGCCCCAGAGAGGGTATAAAACCAAGGGACTCTCAGTATCTCTTCCCTTTTTCACCCAGGAGCTGCAAGGCATGTGTTCCTATCTACCATTAAACCATCTTTCCAAACAGCCTCCATGTTTCCAGTCTTTTTCCCCACTTGGAACTGAACCCAGAAGGATATTTCTTCCAACAAGTGAAAGCTGTATATATAAGAAACCGTTAAAAACAGAGATGGCAATTCTTTGAAAGAGATCTGTTAAGTCAGAAAAAACAATTCAGTAATAATTTATGGAGAGGAAAAAAACGTGCACATGAATATGTTTCATAGATCAAGAAACCCTGTGACGCACTTTTTGCCTGCCTAGAAAAGGGCTTTAAAGTCCATTCAAATTTCTGAGCCTGTCGCCATGGCAAAGAGATTATATTCACAAGAATATCCTATTAGCATATAAAAAGCAATCAAACGGTATGACTTCACAGTATCATAGAACTGGGATTCACCATAAAAGACACTGGTGTGTCTCTTTTTTAATGCAGGACAGAACTACCTTATCTCTAAAGGATAACTATTCACTTTCTATTTATGTACTTCCAAAAGGGAAAAAGATGCTATATGTCTATTTGGCAACTCTTCCCCTAATATGTAGTGGAAAGCTGCTTTGATATTTCTAGTCTTGCTTCCAATTGAAGAAGATTCCTGAGTATGCAATGGACAGCCAAGAAAACAAATGTATGGATCATGGACCAAATCAATCCAGAGTTTTCACTAGAGGCACAAGTTATCAGGCTCAAATCATCCTACTTTGGACATCATAGGCAAAGATCCAGCTTTCTGGAGTAGACTCTAATGCCGGGAATGGTAGAAGGAAAGGGAAGAAGACAACAGCAGCAAAGTGGCTGGATACAGTTTCAGTGATGATGATGCTCCATTGGGAGACTAGAAAGGTCAGGTTAGGGACTGGACATCTATGTGGTTGCTAGGAGTCAAAGACTTGCTATGTGGTTGCTAGGAGTCACCAATCAGTCTTGCTTCTAGAGCAGGGGTTTTCAAACCTGGCCACTTTCAAACATGTGGACCAACTCTCAGAATTCCCCAGCCATGCTAAGTTTGGAGAGCCTTGTTCTAGAGCAACACAAAACAAGCACCTTCCACCATTCAATCACAAGCCTTCAGATAATTGGATCACTATATTTTATCAATCATTCTTTCTTTAATAAACTGCCTCACCCAATGTAGTTTCAAGAGCCTTCATCATATTCGTCATGCTATTTTAGAATACCGTATGCTGTCATATATCATTCCTAAAAGCAGCACCAAGAACTAAATATAGTAATCCATATATGGTCCAATCCGTAAAAAAATAACTGCAGCTACTATTTCTCAAAATTCTGGCATCAATTGTTTTTACAATGCCCGGCTGCATTGCGACACACCTAAATTGAATCCATACGTACTGCTCCCAATTATGTTTTTTTTTTAATTTCTGACCTGTCCCACTTTCACCTACCACGGTACAATCTAGTAACACAATATTGCAATGCCCCTATGATATATTGGCCTCAGTATTTTCTTAACCCCAAAACAGCTGGGCAGCCTTAAATTATTCTAGATGCATCTGTATTAAAGTAGTGTAGGTAAGACATACACACATCGCGACCAACACCATCCAGTAGCAGTGGCAAAATATATAAAATCTGATGCACTTCCATATCCATTTATTTAAAAAGTGGTGATGTTAGGTGACTGGTGGCAAATGTGATCAGCTGGGTGTTTACTGACAGTTCAGGCTGATGCAAGCACACTCCCTTCCCTACAGTCCTTGGTCAGCCTCATCTGTTACCTCCTGTTTCTACTATCATTTTAGGCAATTTCTGGCTGCCAAACTTTAAAACTAAGAGCTAATTTCATATAGTGGTTAAAGTATCAGGTTAGAAACTGGGAGAATCTCAGTTCTAGTCCCACCTTAGGCACTAAGCCATCTGGGCCAATTCCTGGTACTCTCCTTCAGCCCTAGGAAGCAGGCAATGGCAAACCGCTTCTAAAAAAACTTTCCCAGAAAACTGCAGTTAGGATTAGTCAGCTCAAAACCTTCTTAGTGCCCCCTCCTGAAAAGTAAGTTGCCTGCCAGGGTCAGCTACCCCTGAATATATTAAAACAGAGAAACCTTAAAATGATTTATTTAATTAGGAGTTTGAGAGTATAGCATTGTATAGGATTACCATATCTGAGCTACAAACTCTGGCCACTACTAGATGGAGGGAAACCCATTGCAGGGCTCTTTGCTGCCTAGTAGTCATCTGAAAGTGTGTTTGCATATCCCAAAGGTGCTTTTTCAAGAGGCAACTGGACTTTCTGGTTTTTCTTTGACCTTTCAGAACTGAAAAAGCTTCTTGGATGAGAAGCAAAGAAAAACCAGGAAGTTCACTTGCCTCTTGAAAAAGCACCTTTGGGACAACCATGAACTGGATAACTGAGAATTTCCATAGACACGTGTCTGCATATGTGTTTTCATATCATCCATTGTACAAGTAGTCCTCGAATTACAACAGTTAGTGTAGAGAATGTTCAAAGTTACAACGGCACTGAAAAATGTGACTTATGACTGTTTTTCAGAGTTATGACCTTTGCAGCAGCCCCATGATGGGATCAAAATTCAGGTGCTTGGCAAGTGGTTTATTTATCGTTGCTGTATCCCAAGGTCATGTGATCCCCATTTGCAACCTTCTGACAGGCCAAGTCATTATTGAAGCCAGATTCACTTAACAATCAGGTTCCTAACTTATCAACTGCACTGACTCTCTTATCAACTACGGCAAGAAAGGTCATAAAATGAGGCAAAATGCACTTAACAAATATATTACTTAATAACAGAAATTTGGGGCTCAATTGTGGTCATAACCCGAGGACTACGTGTAGAGTGATACTGCAATTTTATCATCGCTCCATGTTTTCTTTTTCCTGCTAGTAAGGAAAATATGCATTGGAGGCTGGCTGAGGTGCCTTTAGTTTCATTTAAAAGTAATTATTGTTATCTTGTATGATTAAAGATCCATGTAACTATGATGAGAAAACATTGAATATATTAAATATCAGCAGGGACATCAAATGCAATTATAATATCCTTCTGTTATTAATATTTTATTATACTAAAAATAAATCTTTTTTTTTTTAGAAAAAAGTGATTCATTTTTCCTATCAGGCACTGTGTCAATCTTATTCCTTCGAAGGCTCTGATTGGTCAGGCCCAGGGCAATAGCTCCTCCTGCCGTTTGCCTCTGTGAGGAAATCGCTGCCACGTCGAGAATCCTTACAACTTCGCCCGCCGTCCAATCCCAGGCAAGGCATGACGCGCCCTGTCAGGCTCGCTAGGAGCATCTCTTCGGCTCCGACCATAAAAGAAAAGCGGGCGGGACGAGCCGCCACCAATGAGGATGGAGGAGACAAACGACGCGTTCGCGCGCTCTCCGCGCTCCCCAACCGACAGCTCCCTAAGCCCCACGTGACCGTCTTCGTCGCCCCCGTGCGGGACATTCCCAGGCGCGCGTGCGCGCTAGGACGCTGCGGCCGCCGACATTCGGCGGCGGAGGGTGACGTTGCTCTCTTAGGTCGCGGGAGGCCGAGGCGGCGCTTCTCCCCGCCGAAGTGAGGCGGCCAATCGCCGGCCCTTTTTTCCTGCCTGTCGACGGGGCGGAAGGGTGGCAGAACCGCCGAGGGCCTCCGAAATTAGGACCGAGGCGATGTGTTGGCAGTGACGTGAGCGTCTGCTCGGTGTCCGCTGGAGCCATGGCTGCACCGAACTGGCTGGAAGCCGTGGCCCAGCAGGCCGAGGAGGTGTCTGCCCGGCTGCGGGACGTGCTGTCGTCCGGGGTGGGTTTGCTGCGTTCCGAGCTGGGCCTGCCGCTGCCTGCCGGTCTGGAGCCGCAGCATCTGCCCACCTGGCTCGTCCTGCTCTCCTCGTCACTCCTGGCGTTGCTGCTGCTGCTGGGGCTCCTGTGGGCCGCGGCCTGCGCCCGTGGAGGGGATGCGCGCAGAAAGCCTTCCAGGAGGGCGGCCGAGGTGGGGGAAGAGGACGACGACGAGGAGGAAGACGAGGACGAGGACGAGGAGGAGACGGCGGCCGCCCCGGGCTTGACGAGCGGCGGCGGCGGCGGCGTCTCGAACAAGGGGGCTCCTGGGACTGCCACGATGCTGCTGCTGAAAGGGGAAGAACAGAGGAAGCGCAATAGAAAGAAGGCAGCGGAGAAAACCGGCCGGGTGGGTGCCAGGGCGACGGGTGTCAAAGGTGTCTGTGAGGGAAATGTGGGTGTTACAAGGGCCTGGGTTCAGTGCACTTTATCTGGCTGAGATTTGGGGCTTTTCTACGTGCCTCTTGGTTTTGAAAGGTTGTCCATACACTCCTTCATGTGTACCCTGTCATGTCTCCCCACCCCCATGTTCTGAAATTAATGTCAGAAAATGAGTTTCCCAGAACAACGTAATGCGTAGTTATATATATATATATTTTCATATCACTGCGATAATTTGCAATCTTCTAAGAGCCTTTTGACTTTGGAGTGCTCATGTGATTGCTCTCATAAGCGGTCACTTACTACAACAGTACTGGTTTTCTATAGTTGGTTTTTCTTTATAAGAAATGTCATAGTAATTAACTATTTGGTAAAGGTTTTAATAAGAGGCAGTAAATAAATTGTGTGGATCTATCCAAATACTTACGCATATGTCACAAAATTTGAGGATCCATATCTGAGTTTCGTAACTGCTGCACAGAAAATCTGTGAAGCAATAACCCTTGGCTGGACTACAAGGTCAGACTCTAACATCTGCTCACGTGGTGTCGCTAAATGTTTCTTAATCGACTAATACTAATTTTAGATAAAGTGGGTTTGATTCAGTTAAACTTTTTTTAGCATAAATATTAATTGCTTGATCAGGAGAAATATTTTAATATTTAATGAATAAATATTTGTAATAGCTATAATAGAAATACGCTGGTCACACATATTTAAACATTTTTTTGTCCTATTTGCTATAAAGTAGTGCCTAAGACTTTTAAATTTTATTCAGAATTATGTGCAAAAACAAATTATACATGACCACATTATCAGGTGCACTGGCATATTTGAAAGGTTATTTATAAGTTTAAAATTATACCTAAAGCACAGTAAACTTAGATTTCCAAAGTTAATATCAAAAGTTTATCATACTACATCTTGCTTGTTTATTAATTTCAGTGTATTAAAGCAGTGCAGTATGAATTTGAAATAAACTATTTTGTGGGCATGATATTGGAAGCATTAATATGGAATTAGAAAATCCATTAAGAGACATTGTGTTTGGAATTGTATGCTCTTGGTTATATTTGTATAATCTCAACTATTTTAATAGTCAAATATAGTGAAGTTATTTCTGAATCAGTTCTTGGCAACTTGAGTGTCTTCAGATATTTTAGACAATGACTTTCATAATTATTTGAGATTGACAATACACGTAGTAACTGTTCATTGAAATCCAAACTTAATCTGAGGAGCATCAGTTTGTTTACACTTGTTTTAAGCCAATGAATGGAATTATTCTTAAAAAGAATTGGATTGCTTGTTCTGGAGTTCATCATGCTCTGAAAGAAAAATCCCAGTTAGTGTGCCTCTGAATCCACCTTTGCATTTTAATATTCCAGGGAAATCTGCCAACCTTTTACAATTGTTTTTTATTCTGGAAACCTACTTTTTGGTAGGGCTTTGCAAAGCATTTGAAAGAGGTGCTTACAATATCCATTTGTGCAAATGAATCACTTCCTTTGCTAAAACAGATGTGCCTTTCCCAAAAAATAATTTTAAAAGTACTGTAGTTTGTTCACATTGTGTAGCAAATCACTCTTTCAAACCTTGCCAGTTGGCATTTCATATATTCTGATAAATTCCTTTTATGCCCTTCAGAAACTGGGCACAATTCAAGTTGCTATTGTTGATTTTATAGACCCAAATTGCTAGGATAAAAGGAGGGGTGTCATTTCATTAGCAGTTCTTCTGGGTCTTAGTCACTGATTCAGTAGATGCCAGCATGCATTGCTCCAGTTGTGCAAGCAGTATCCCTTCTCTGTTATATTTCTGCTTGTTATGTGCAGAGGCGGAAGAAGTGGATCCTTTAGGCCAAGGAGATAACCATCTCAACGAAGAAACTGCATCCTGATGCAGGGTAGTAATCATGGGAATAGGCTTTCCTTGTGCCCCACAGAGAAAGAAGAAATTCAGAATGGGTCCCAAAATATGAGAACCGTCATAGAAATTTGGATATAAAAGATATGAGGCAATGACAGAAGAGTGATAACTGCTGGGTGCTTTTCCCTGTCCCATAGAATGGCATAGGAAACTGCAGTGACTATCCTGCATATTCTTTCTCCCTTCATGTTTATAGTGGATTTTTTTTTGCAATTACAGTACAGTTCTGCTCAGTTTGTTCAGGTTATAACTCTGCAAGACAAAACTTCATATTTAACTAGCAGTGATATTAGCACTATGCAATGCTTTGAATTTGAAGGAAGAAGATGCTTTTGAATACCTATAGTACCTACTGGCAACTCCTTAAACATATCTTGTCTTGAGGTTATATAACAGCTACAGAGGACTTTATTCCAGGAAAGAACATGGCTGCTTTAAAGGAGTTGCTGAGAGGTCTAATGTGAGTACCTAAATGCATCTTTATTCAATCAAATCCAGAGCGCTGCACAGATTTAGTGTTAATAATGAATTGGAGTGCCTGGTCTTCCCTAGCAGAGAGCTTGCCTCCATGTGGAGATATTCCTCCTTGGGGTATATGAAACAATATTCTTTCTGAGAGAGTGTATTGAGCAATAGAGTCAGAGAAGATATATTCATATATGTGGAGCAGGAAGGAGAGAGATTTGTGATAGAAATTATTCTGTCAAAAGTATTACTATTTTATCTATGAGTTTTCTGCCCAGCAACAATAAGCTGTAGTGTTTGGACCTGTAAGTTTTGATCACATCAGTGTACATTTTGATAACCATAGTTGGAGCATAATTGTATTTAATCTGGTACCTAAAACATCAACAAACAGGAATTGTTACTGAAAAATTGGCTTTAAAGCAATGTATCTTAATTTTTTCAGTGGTGATGGTTGCATAATATAAAGAATTAGTTGGATTCGGTATTAGGTTTTATACTGTTCCATGGCACAACTAATATCTGGTTAAAATAAATCATATATGATTTGAGAAAGCATGGTCTGTAATGTAACTGAAAGAGATAGTGTGCTACGCTTGATAAGTTTTTTTTAGATTCAGGTGAGCTTTCAATTTACTTGTCATTTCATAGTTTCTGTTCTCGATGAGATTTTCAACGTATGATATATCTCCAGCAAAACTGAATTGCTATATTTAGATTACTTGAATACATTTCTGGCTGTCTTCAAATTGTGCATGGAAGTAAAAATTACCTTAGCCATTGCACTTGCATTGCAATCTTTTTCAGTTGCATGTATCATCAGCATAACTAATAGTCACGCCAATTATTTTCTAAGCCAGGAGAAACAAATATTTTCTTCTTACTTATCCTTCTCAATCTATTGGAATCCTATGCCTTGATTGACTTTTTAGGCATGAAATTGGAAGATTGCAGATTATGCTGGGTATCGTAAGGACTGCCCACTTAATCCGTATGAAATAGAAAACCATACATAGATTTTTTCATAAATTTGTTTTTCTACCAAATAACATTGAATATATATGGTACAAATCAACTCTGATAAATGGATATAATTTTAGAAATGTCATTTGAGCACTGCTTATAAATGTGCCCAAAAAGCCTAAAATTGTGAAATGGAACATGAATATTCAATTTTTTAAAAGATCAGTTTAAAGTACAACAGCCCAACAATTTGAATCAAAGACTGGGTGGGATTCTATTAAAACACATTATATTTTATAGCCCTGAAAGGATGTGTAAGTGGGCAAGCAAATAACGTAAATTATGTAAAACTTATTTAGTACTGTGATTTTCTAACGGAAATTTTGAATAAAGCAAGGAAAGTTCTGTCTATTCTTGAACAGAAGAACTTTAAACTGCTACGCTTTGTTACAGGGCTTTGCTTCTATTGTAGTATCTTTCTTGTGAAACCAAATAGCAAATGCAATCCCAAATGGTACTTTGATGGCCTTGGTCTATACTTAACTTGAAGCAGGCTTTAAATTAACTGTTTTAACTTGGATTAACAGGTAGTGAAGTGATACTGTTTGCATCTATTTTAGTTTTCTCTGGAGAGGCTAGATGTTAAGCAAATACGGAAGTGGAAAAAGGGGTGTCAGTTAGATCACAGACCTTTCCCATGGTTGCCCTAACATTGTAAAACTTGCTTCTCCCAAAGATAAGGCTATCTCTGACTCCTGGCATTCTGGAAGGTCCTGAAGAATCCTTTTTAAACAGATATTAGATTGAATTGATGGTGACTGGATAACCATTTTTAATTAGATTATGCTAGTTTAATAAAGTTGAATTTTTATTTATGGACTATTAAATTATTTTGTTGATTGCATAGAATCAAAAGAGGCAGTATTAACAATGTGTGAATAGCATAATAATAATATTCGTTATAATCTTATTGTCCAGCATCTAAGCAATTAAAGTCACTATATCCTTGGTACATTTCATTTAAATTGGTAAAATACTGATATTTATGTTATACAGTAATTAAGTATTTCCATTGCATAAAATTTATCATTTATATATATATATATATATATTCAGCTTAATGGTCAACCAGCTCATGATGTGTCTGAAGAAATAATACAGACAACACGAAAAGAGAACCTGAAGCAGACATTGGATATGGAAAAGAAAACTGAAAAGGTTGGTTATTGGTTAGTGACTGATAAAAATGTTATTTTTAATCTTTTAATTCAAGATCATCATTAAACTGGCCTTTGTTATATTTTGCTGGAGTTGGATCAATCACAGTTTACTTTAATTACAAATAATAAATTCCTTCCAAGAATAGATTTTGTATGTTACGATTTGTGTCTTAACTCTAAGACTAGAGAAAACAGTCTTTTCTGTCTTCAAAAATGCATACAGAGTCCTCAACTCAGAACAGTTTGTTCAGCAACCAAAATTATGACAGCGCTGAACAAAGGGAATTGCAACGTGCCTTGAGTTGTGGTTGTTGAAACACCCTGCATTCTTGGCCGCCCATCTGCACTTTGATCGACCGCAGGGGCATTGCAACTCCCTCCCCCTGCCTATCTCCCCCTGCCATCTATGCCTTTAAACATTCAGGAAACTCAAAGGATGCAGTGAAAATTAGCCTCCCCCATAAAGGACGAAACCCTCAAGGGCTCCCTTCCTCCAAAGAGGAGGAGTGCCCACCCATTGGCCATGGGCCTCCCAAGCCCCTGGGAACACACCAGGATAGAGAAGGGAGCAAGGATGCAGTTTTCCTTGTGGTCCATAATTCCCTTTATTCATCCTCCCCTCAGTAAAGTTGAAAACAATACTGTGGGTCAGTAAAGGAAGAGGAGTGATTTCTGAGGTCCCTTCCAGCTTCGTATAAGCAGTGTCTTGATTTTCTTGATGCAAATTTGTGCCATATTACAGGCCTTTTCAAAAGTAAGAGCCAATGAAATGAAAAAGGCTTACGTGTATCTAAAATTGTGTCTTTAAGATACTTTGTCATATAAGTGTGCATCTTATGTAAATAATATGAACAATGAAGGTACTGTTGGTTTTGTGTCTGCACTTTCATAGCTTTTGAAAAAAATTAAAAATATAAAAGTTTATATAACTTCATCATGTTTCCGGGGTCATTCCTGTTGCTGAACTTCAGACATTTTGATAGCATTAATTTTGAGAGAAAATATTTTCCTTCTACTTTAGTCAAAGAAAAATAGGAAAAAAACAAAAGGAGACGCTAAAACAGCTCAGGATCAGTCACGTGGTGATGGAAAGGAGGCCGATGAAGGTACTGAAAAACACATTCTTTACATTTCCCTATGAGTACAAGATGTCTCCCAGCATCCGATGCAAATTTTGGGAGGAAATTGCAGTGAGACGAAGTACATTACAAGCATTACTTCCAGTTTACCAAAAGGATTCCTTTGGGTTCTGAGCTTTTTGCAGATGAAAGGAACCTCTATGTCCACAGAAAGCAAATTCTAGATGGAAACCATAAATAATTCATAGATCATTTTCGAATCTTAAAAGGTGTAATGTTTATAACCTTTTAATATTATTCTTCATATTAACAGCTCAATCTTTACATTGAATTTTGGAAGTTTAAGAATCATTTTTTAATATTAAAAGTTGTCCAATATATAGAAAGCAGAATTAAACTTGCATTATTGCACATTACATCTTAAGAAAAAAACAGCGGCCAAACATTTTGGAATGTTTTGGAAGGATATCAATTTAGCTGTCAGCATAAGCAGTCTTTTTTAATCATTAAAAAAAACTTCATCTATAGAGTTCAGGGCAGCCAGGGTTATATTTGCAATAAAGATATTCAAAAGTGAGAACTGGAAACTATATATATTTTAGTATATTGTTGTAAGCCATATGAGCCTACAAAGGTTTCTTAGTATCCAAATGTAATAATAATAATAATAATATGAAAGACAGTTGCTGCAGATGCACTTCTGATCATATGTTGGATCATAATCTGATTTCCTCATTTAATAATTTCTGATAAGTTCCT
The DNA here is from genome assembly GCA_027560395.1 of Boaedon fuliginosus. Lineage (NCBI taxonomy): Eukaryota > Metazoa > Chordata > Lepidosauria > Squamata > Lamprophiidae > Boaedon > Boaedon fuliginosus. The sequence goes on along the minus strand of JANHGC010003293.1, from coordinate 21,432 downwards.
GAGTAACACCTTAAGCTCCCTGATACACATTTTGAAGAGTATGTTACTGACTGTAACTAATGCTTTTTATGACTGTTTCAGGTGCATGGGAAACTAAAATCAGCAATAGAGAAAAACGGCAGCAACGTAAACGTGACAAGGTACTGACTGATGCTGGGTCAGAATCAAATTTACCATCCATAGAAATCCCAGTAACAGTATCTCCCGAACAAATGGCGTCTGCAATACCATTTTCAGTTGGTCCTAGAAAAATTAAAGGTAAATCATGATTTTTCTTGTACTTTATTTCTCATCTTTAAGGATAGGGCAGTAAGAAAAAGGAAGTAGTATAAAGAATGCTTCATAAAGAAAGCTCTTCTTTGCAAATAATTAAATATTTATTTATTTATTTATTTAAATTTATACCCCGCCTCATTTCCCCTGTTAGGGGGAACTCTAGGCGGCTGTTCTAAAAACCCCTATTATTGATTAAAACATTGAATATAAATATCTACAGTATGGATAAAATATTTCTATTGTTTTGATGTGTAGTCTTCCCTTGTACTGTTCTGTTAGTTTTGGATCTGTGTTTAGTTGAGGCAAGTAAATTAGTCCTTATACAACTCTAAATATCCCATATTTTATGTAATTTATTTCTGATTAAAATATGTAGTTCAAAAATAATTACATTGTTATGTTATGCCAATGAATTAAATCTTTATAACTGCTGCAATAGCTTTTCTGTTAGACAAGACCATGAGTTTCTTATAAGACATACTCAGACTTTTTGGAGATTTAGTTGAAGGACACACTAAGTTTGCGCGCGCTCACACACACACATACTAAATTGTCTTTATGGATATTAAACACTTTTTGAAATACCCTGTTGATCTCCTAAACATGGTGGACTATATTAAATTTGTTGTTTCTTGAATGGTTTTAGAGGATGATTGTTCCATTTATTTTCCTATTTATGTGCACTTCTTTCCTTATATATTTCCTAAGTTTATATATTAATCCATTCTGGATTGTGATTTATGATTTATGGTCCAACACTATGGGCATATCAATCTAGCCATTATGTAGTAAATACACATGTTAGCAAGCTGATTGTTTGTATTGTTTATGCCAAATAAATCAATTTAGGCAAGCATAGTAAATAAGAGAAAAGAATTATATTTTCATAGTAGTTTATTACATTTGAAAAGGAAATATAAATAAGCTCAGCTCATTAAAAATACAGTATTTTGAATTATATATTACCTTTAAGTTTTTAGAATACGGAATAAATCTCTAGCTGTGATATTTATGGTATGACAACAGAATCCCTGTATAAATAAAATTTATCTTCTCTATAACTGAGGTTTGTTCCATAAGAAAAAAAAATACCAATACTATATTATCAGGAAAATATTAATTCATATTTTGACTGATTTATAGATTTAATTTCTGTGGCCACCATTTCAAAAATGGCAAGTGTCAGTTGCTGACTTGGTCAAAAGACTAATACTGTTTGTAACTTAAATAACAGAATAAAATTCACTAGTTCTGGACAAATCATATATATGTCAATGAAGAAAATCATATCTGCAGTATCTTGCAGCATATTGCAGTTCTTATAACTGTGATTTCTGATTTACTCTTAAGCAACAAAATCCATTTTAATAAAATAAAATTGTGTTCCAAAAATTGATGGCTAGGTATTTTTTGGGAATAAAATATAAAAACTCTTGATTTGTTGGGTTTAGGCTTTGTGCTGCCTATTCATCTGCAGAAAACAAGGTATTTGATAATTAAATTATTTCCTTTGTTTTTAAATAAGGTGATCCAGTTTTGAATGTTCAAATTAGCAATTCTAAAACTGGAAAAGGTGATGCTGCACTCCAGCAAGGTATGCAATTTTTTATTATTATAATTTATTTATTTCACAAGATGGTCTTTTTAAGTTCTAAGATAACTTGAATCTTGTGCATTGATTTATATCCAAACTAAACAGTCAGATATATTGTGATAGTGCAAGATAATTAATAAAGAATCTCTAATTTCTATCCTGATGATTGTGAGGTATACCATCAGATGTAGTAGCAGGATGGGTACAACATACAGTGAAAGTGTCAGAGCTTCCTAGATTTTACCCAATTATTCAGATGATTAATGTTTAATATCGATATCTGACATCAGGGCTATGCAGTTCTTTCCTAAGTTACACTGCATATTTTCACTTTCTGTATATTGTAGCTTAGTTATCTCCTGATAATTATGAATATGAATAAAATATGAGTATGCATATAATTCACACAAAATTGAGATTTACAGGAGCTTCAAGTTGAAATGAATATGAAGTTTACAGATGATTTTTTATGTTTACTCAGAAATAAATCTGACATAAGTAATTCTGTGATAATTGTTTTGAAATATGCATAATAAAAAACAGTACAAACCTAAGGATGGTCACATTTAATTGTTCTCTGGATACTATTTGATAACTCCTCCAACGAAGTAATTATAGCTATAAGGAAACCACAGGCTGCTCTGCAGTGGTGGCTTTGGATAACAATATGCCAAAAACCTGAAAAATTCTAAATGGAAATCAAGAACAATTTTTCCTTCTTTTTAGAAACCACAAAAAAATCACATTAGCTATACTTTTCTATTTGTCTGAACTACAAAACTATTTAAATTGACATTTACTCATTCAAATGCAACAATTGTGTTATCAACAAAATTTCTTTCAGGGATGAGTGAAGGCCCCACAATAAACGGAGGCAACTGGAATGAAAAACCTGTTAAGATTTCTCCTCAGATTGGTGCAAGTGAGGAGAAATGGACTGCAGGGTCCTCTGCAGGTAGCAAGAGGAAAACTGAGACATCAGCCTGGGGAAAAGATGCTGGAGATAATGGAAATGGGAAGGATTGGGGAGTATCCCTGGTTGGCAGAACCTGGGGTGAACGTACTTTATTCCCTGGTATAGGTAAGATTAAGTGCTTGTTTCTCCAGGCTGGTTTGGTTTGGTTTGGTTTTGGTTCTGGGAAAGATCTAAAATTAAAACTTATAAAAACATGGGAATGTTTCCTTCATTTCCTGATCCTGGAATTTTTTTTAATCCCTTTTCAAAGCACAATAACCTCAGTCTAGAAGAAGAACAGGTTGTCAGTTAAAGCAGAATAATACTAAATTATAGTGGGATTTTACACATGCCTAATATATGGATATCATACTTCTTTAAAATGGGAATGAGATTTTATGGCGGTGCAGAAGTATACCGATTTACTTTGATTTGTGGGAATCTCCCTTAGGAATGTATTCCTAGTTGTCAGTGGGGAAAATATATATGAGCACACACACATGCTATTTTTGTTGTTGTTGTTGTTAACAGCTTGGTCTGGAGTGGATGGAAGAATTAATACTCCTGAACAAACTTCTGCTTCATTTACTTCCTTGGGACTAAATCCTACAGTCTCTGGTATGGTATGCTTTTAACAGGCATCTTATAAATGAGAGGTGTCAAACTCACATCATCACGGTGGCTTCACATGACATATCGGGACTTTTCCCCCCTTTCCTAAACTGGGTGTGGGCGTGGCCAGTGTATGATGCATCCAGTCTGCAGGCCGGGAATTTGACAGCCCTGTTATAAATGAACTACACGTGTGTCCCATTTATGGCATAACATGTTCTATTCTGGTAAAATCCTGAATTTCAAGTATTATTGTCTCACCAAATTCAACTCAATATATTTTCAACATTTGAAAAAGGGAAGGACTGTGCTTGTTCTTTTAATGAAAATAATGTGTTACCTAAATCAGTGAAGCTGAATCATTAATGTCAATGTTAAACTAATCAAGGAGAGAAGCAACCTAGAACCTAAGGAGAGATTTCCTGATAGAACAATTAATCAGTGGAACAGCTTGCCTCCAGAAGTTATGAATTCTCCAACCCTGGAAGTTTTTAAGAAGAGATAGGACAAGCATTTGTCTGAAATGGTATAGGACCATGATGGCGAACCTATGGCACACATGCCGGAAGTAGCATGCAGAGCCATCTCTCTGGGCACGCCAGCTGTCACCCGTTGCTCTTCTGGGTTCCAGTGTGCACGTGCGCGCTGGCCATCTGATCTTCACATGTGGGAGCGCTGGAAACCGGAAGAGCACCTGGCCAGCTCATCTTCCGGTTTCTGGTGCGTATGTATGCGTGAAGATCAGCTGGCCGGCAGCATGTGCATGCCAGGAACTGGAAGGTCAGCTTCCCAGCGCACGCATACATGCTGGGAGCTGCTATTCCAGTTTCCAGCTCTCCCCCGCTCATGGGCCACATAGCTGCTCTTCCGGTTTCTGGCACTCCCTGGCATGTGCGTGCCTGCTCCCATTTCGGCACTCTGTGCCAAAAAGGTTTGCCCACACTGGTATAAGGTTTCCTGCCTAGGCAGGGGTTAGACTTGAAGACCTCCAAGGTCCCTTCCAACTCTGTTCTATTCTAATGACAACCAAGAAGTAAATCTGATGCATATATCCCATATAAAGGTAGTCCTTAGGTTATTATGGTAATTGGGACTGGAAATTTTTTGCTAAGCAATGCAGTTGTAAAGCATGATGTCACATGACCACATCACTTAGTAACAATAGTTCCAATATCACTGTTGCCATTGTCAGCCAAATCTCATTGTTTTTTAGGCGAGCTCCCATTCTAATCCAAGCCACTCCTGGTATGATCTGTTTCAACCCGTAGCCTAAGTACAATATGAGACTGCCTCCTCTTCAGTTACACTCCACCTGTCTTCCCCCCTATCTCTGTCCTTTTGGCCACCTTACACTCTGCACTTTTGGCCACCTTGTCACTCTGCACTTCCCTGGCTGTGCTAGACCTGTCTGCCTCATCACTCTGCACTCTGTTTGCCCTGACACCCTTGCTGCCCATCGCCACAGTTTGGAAAATTGGCAAGTGCAGCCTTCTTGCAAAATTTCAGAAAGCCTCAGAAATCTTCCAAAGCAGCACAGGAACAGCTGCTTCACATAAGGCTAGGCTGGGCAAACTTCAGTGGGAGGAAGATAGAGGTCAATTAGGAGTGGCAGGGCCAGTGAGTGCAGGATGCAAGGGTAGCAAGTTGGCAGAGAAAAGATTATTTAGGGCAGTTTGGGCTTTATTCTGTAGGTCTGTAGTGGATGGCTGTGGCGTGGGGCTTGAGGTAATTACTCTGTGGGGCATAGTGGTGATCAGTTGAGACTGCTGATTTTAAATCCAGATGGACTGCCAAGTGCCCAAACTATGATCACATGCTTATGGCGTGTTGTACTGGCTAATTTAAATTGTAGATGTAGCTACAGTTCATTCAGTGCTCTGTAACTTTGAAAAAAGGAAGGAAGGAAGGAAGGAAGGAAGGAAGGAAGGAAGGAAGGAAGGAAGGAAGGAAGGAAGGAAGGAAG
>JANHGC010003293.1:0-15932 GCA_027560395.1 Boaedon fuliginosus | reverse complement strand
AGGAAGGAAGGAAGGAAGGAAGGAAGGAAGGAAGGAAGGAAGGAAGGAAGGAAGGAAGGAAAGGAAGGAAGGAAGGATTTGAGGACTACCTCTATCTGATAAAAGTTAATGTGGAATAATGAGCCTACATATCATTCTTATGGAGTGACTGGGTATGTATTCTGCCCTTTTTAGGATCCAATAGCGAATCTGTTTCTCAACCTAGTACTACAGATTTTCAGTGGGATTTAAATCGTAACCAGGCACCTGTTGATGACGAGTGGTCTGGATTAAGTATGTTCATTTTTAGAATCTTCCCTGATTTTGCTTAATTTGCATTTCCTTTTTTGCATTCCTATTCCTATTCACAACTTTTGTGGTAAACAACACCAAATATTTATCCATATGTTTTCAAAATAGTTTTGCAAAAAAAAGCCTAGATTCTTAGATCAATAATTAATGCTTGAAAAGTTCATACAAGCAAATTTAAGAGATAAACCCCCCAAAAAATTAATGTTATTTTTTTCTTTATCAATGCAACATCTGCATGACTTTTTCTAAATTGTTTATTCAGCCACCATGTTGTACTTTTAAATTTTTATTTCAATATTATATAAATAAGAAAACATTTGAAAGACAAAATTCAAAAATAACTTGATCAGTATTAGACTGCGATGTTGCTTCTAAATTTATACTTTTTCTTCTATAGAGGACCATAATTGATTCCTCTGAAGTACTGATTAGCCTTTATTTTTGTCATTCTATTTTGAATTTAAGGATTTTCTATTTGTCTCTGTAGAAGGTTGCCTTTAGCATCAGGGCAAGATCAGAGAATTGAGTTGCTTTATCATTGTACTTAATACTAACCTTTAATGATCAGTTAATACTTTTAAATTTTATTTTGAGAAGGAATATTTTAAATTCCTACTCCTAGGCTTGTGTTATTAAAATATATGGCATGAAATTATACATGTATTGTAAAATAGGTATTCTTACCTTACTGTCTTGTTCAGCCACTTGACACTCTATTTCTCACAGATGGGCTTTCTTCTGCTGATCCAACTTCTGACTGGAATGCCCCAGCAGAGGAATGGGGAAACTGGGTTGAAGAAGAAAACCCTCCTTCCATTCCACAACTTGAAGAAGCATTGTCTGAAACTCAAAAGGTATCATATTGACAGCTGCTGCAAGAATTGTTAGTAAAACGTGTACTATTTGAGTTTGATAGTTCTCACTTTGTAGAAAACCAAAGGTATCCATAGGATTGGCCAGGGGGACAATTGGCCCTATAAGGCATGTCACCAGATAACATGACTTGTGTGTATAAGTGTGTAAGAGTGGGATTTGCATCATGACACTATCACATGCACGTTGTAATTTATTGTTAAATTATAATTGGAGAAAGGCTGAAACTAAAACTTATATTAATGGTACATTTGGTTTGGATTAGGGTACAAATGTGATATTGATAGATCTCTCTGGTTTTGTATTAGGCATCAGATGAAGAGAAAGAAAAGCCTGAAGCAGCTCAACAAAGTACTGCAAGTGGCAAATCAAAGAAGAAAAAGAAGAAAAAGAAAAAGCAGGGAGAAGAGGCTAACTCACCTATACAGGCAAGAAACAATAAATATTAGCCTTTTGAAGGCAATTTAAGAATGAGCCCTGGGTGAATTAAACCTTAACTGGATTGCACCTGTGTTGTTTATGGTTCACATTAAGCACAATATGCTTGATACCTATGCAAAATTTATACGGTTTTTTTCCCCTTTAAATGGATTTATTACAAACTAAGATTACACAGTCATGCTTTGAATAATCAGGATGGGCAACTGGCAGCTCTCAAAACTTGTTCTTAGTCTTAATATGACATTGTTTAACTTTGATTTCTTTCTGTTCTGGGACAGGAAATATGTGAAAATTATACTGTCAGCTTAAGTCAACCTAAATTATGAAAGAATCTTTTGACAAAATAACAAATACTGATTCTGTCCACTCATTGTCATGCCCTCTGAAGCCCTCTCTCCCCTCCTTAAAAAGAAAAGTATGTTGCCTGCTTATGTAGCATATGCCATTAGGTCTATTCTGATAAAAAAAAAATCTCCTTTGTTTCATATGTACATGATTTATCCTTGACGCTAATTGGACTGAAAATATATGAATGTGACTATACCATTTGAAAAAGGTTTCTATTTTAATATTGCATGGAAATGTTGTTATCATAGCTTCTTACTAGGTCCCACATTCATTCATTGATTCAGGTTTATTTTAGTAATGCCTCCAAACCTCATTCTTTTTAATTAGGTCGTCTTTCTCCCCCATCTAGGATTCTGATGATCTGGAGAGACATGCTGGAGAAGAATTTCCAGAAGATACCTCAAAAGTCCAACAAGTGGAGATAACTTTCTCTTTAAAGTCCGTCAGCACTAGTGAACAAGCTGAGGTATAAATTAAAAGGGGATACTAAAGTCTATTTGTAAATCCTTCCTTTATTGTAAGCCTGCTGCACTGATAGCTTGAAACAGGCACACTGTTAAATATGCTAAAATTGATGTTTTCAACATTTGGATAGGCATTTAGTTAGATTCACGGAAACAGTTGTGATCTTTTGCTGACTAAAGACTATGACACTAAAAAGAATCAGTGAGAATAAATTATTCTCTCTTAGCATTCACCCAGCATTGTCGTACCGTAACAGTTCTCAGGTGAAAGTGGAGGTTCTACAGTCACCATAATGCCTGGTTTCAGTCTAAAACAGTTTAAACAATCCTTGATTCTATTTAATGGGAATTTCCATCTAATCAGACCTAGAAATGGCTCCAATCACAACAGCATCTGAAAAGCAGATTAGTTCTATAAATATTTCTGGTGAAAACCAGAAGGCATTACTTATAAGAGAGAATTATAATTGGAGCTGTTCTGTTTTATAAGGTTCTAGTTTGATGCATTTGGGGCTTTTGCTTGGTGACAGTGTTAAGAATGGGTCTTGGTGTTCTGTATGATTAATCAAACATTTCAAAAGAAATTCTATCCACATATTTTTGGATTGGATATTAGATGATGTCAAAAACTCAATATTCTGAACTACAATGTCTATTGTAGCCGAAGGAGATGCCCTCATTTGCTGTTTCTACTGAACTGTCCGTACCTGTATCAGAGAGTGACTCTGAAAAGATAATTTCCCAAGTGCCACAGATGCTGCAGGAGGCAGAAGTTATTTCTAATGTTAAGCAAAACAGTGTGCCTCCACCTCAAAGTAAGTGATTGTTTATATCAAATGTATATAGGGCTTATAAAAAGATATTTACATACAGTGGCTATTAAAATTGTATTTAAAATCAAATAGATCTTACTTCAGGTGCAAATCTAGTGCCCTGTTTACAGATGTCCAATATTTTCTCTTCTAGTATTTTATAGTGTGTTGACAACCTATGATGAATAACTTCAAAATGGAAATTGTATCCATGTTGTAAAAGTATATTATTAAGTAATACAATATTAAATTGTATTATTTAAAAATGCAAGGAAATTTTATAGCCATAAGGACAAAATAATGCTGACTTCTGATAATATGCTTTACTAGCTTAAGTCAGTAGAATGCGATTATGAATAAGTATAATAAAATACAATATAAAACACCTTGATTTCTCTTACACTTTTAGCCAAGTCTGAAGAGAGCTGGGAATCCCCCAAGCAAATCAAAAAGAAGAAAAAAGCCAGAAGGGAAACGTGAATTTTCTGACATGGACGTGTGTTGCAGAAACACTTGTCGTGGAGATTATGCTGTTTATGCAATAATTTGTGAACCTGTACAGAATTTTATATAACTTTCAACAGATTTTTTTTAAAAAAACTGCTTTGAACACAACCATCTTTAAGAATAGGAACTGAATGAAAAAGCTGGTGACCTAATTTCACAGGAAATAATGGCATTACTGGAAGACTCATTGAAGAATGTATTTTCAAGCTATGGAAAAAGTAATTTTTAAAACCTTGGCTTTAAAACGGTGCCCTGTTTACAACATATTTCTATTTCCTGTCCACTGGAGAAAGAGGATTTGTCTTAAATATCTCTAATCATCTTTAAAACTGATACATGTCACTGAATGGTGGTGTCTATCTTCAATCTGTTTAATGCCTAAATCAAAGAACTCTATTCAAATTTGCCATATATTTCTAATATTTAATAGAATCTGCTAACCATGAAATTAATTATAATTACAGAAAAGCTGGTATCACTGAAGACCTTATTCTTGAATAACCCCTCAGCCTGAATAATAGTTGACTTCAGAGTAAGTGTGCACTCAGATTGTGTTAGAGTTAATCAATAAAAAGATTTTTCAGCAAAAAGTGGATTAAATTAAACTTCAAAAACTTCTGTATCAAGAAACTCAAATACTTTATCAGAACTACAACATGATTCCTAAAGTTGCTTCTAATAGTTTCATACTTATGTGCTTAGATAATTTTAAGTTGTTGAGGCAGTATGTTCAAGTGAGCCTCATTTTTTTTCTTATCTAAAGTAGGAAATTAGTTGGTGCCCTATAACCTTCGTACCCAGTCATTTTGAAAGCCATGATTCATTACTCTGCCACTATATTGCTTTTCTTTGTTTCTTTTTTATAATTGGATTTTTTTTAATTCTTCAGAGATGTGGTAGAGAATGAAGTGTAATGTTGGCTTCAAAACAGATTTAATTAATGTTGAGACCACCTGTATCAGGAAGTGCTTTTTTACTGCCTTAACCTATGTAGAATCTGTATCTAGAGTTCTTAAATGGGGTTAGCATTTTGTTTTTTGTTTTGTATTTTTTTAAAAAAAATCATGCAACAACAGCAATTGTAAAACAAACCATCTTTCCACTTGTAATTATTGATTAAAATGGGAGTTGAATTGCATCATTTTCAAGCACTATAATGACATCACGTTAAACAGGCAGGTATCTATGAATAGTGCATGCTCAGCCATGTACAACTGTATATAGCCTTTATGAAATGTTTGTGTGTGTTTAAAGGACCATAATTAACATAACTTGGTGAACAACTATTAAAGAAAAGCCATGATTATTTGATGTGATTGGCTTAGTTTTTTTTTCATGTGGCAGAAAACTTGTAACAGCTGTAACCAATGGTACTATTAACTCTCCCATAATGTCTAATTGTGTACATTTGAAAATTTTCGTAAAATTAACTTGCAATGCAAGAACAATTAAAGCAACAAACTGGATTTAGTTGTTTTGAAGACAAGCCTTATTAATTGATAGTGTTCTTAATGAATTCTAATGTGCACAGGTATTAACTCCTGTTTCAGGAACATGGCAGATGTTTACATGTTCAGATGTTTGTTTAATTCAGTGACATTTCTACATCAATTTTGTTAAAATAAATTAAGCAAATTGATAGCATTGTGTTATTTATGGGAAGGGAGCTCGTGGATAATATTTTATCACAATAAAATTGTATCCCTGAAAATTCTTGGTAGCCAAATAGACTGTACAACAACTACAGTAATTTTTAAAGGGTATTGAATATGCTAGTTGTGTCTGCTCTTTATTGTGATTTAAAATTCTTCATGTGTATCTTAAGTATGTTACAAAATCAATTTCCCAGTTAAGACACTCTTCACTTGACCAGATATCCTTTTGTAAAAGGCTGCATGTTATCCCATTTTAACAACAACTTTTGACACTGAAAAGAAATGTTAACGCTTTCCATAAATCATGTTGTGATTCTTTCAAAATGATATTCATAACAATAGCAAAATTAGCCATTTGACTAAGGTCAGATCTGCTCATTGATATTTTTACAAATATGTCTCTTTTACTCAGGAGTTCATAGTCAACCATTTTTGAATATATTGTTTTAGAAATGGTTTGAAGAACTGGATAGTTGCTCATTAAAAATGTCATTTTCACCTTAATTGATTACATATTCTAAAGTTCAAGGAAAAATCTGTCCTCTATAGGTATTAAATCCTAATGGGATCAAAATAAATGAAAACATCCACAAAATTGAACATTTCAAATTAAAAGCTGGATCAGACAATTTTGGTAGACATAATCAGAAAAAGGACATTTTCCAGTTCCAATGGACTGCAGAGATAGATCACTTATAAGTTTTAGTTCCATTAGGTATCATGCATACTGACTTCTGCACAGGAATAGTATTCATGGCAAAGCTATGCTCTATGCGTTGAAAAGTCCTGTTTGCAAAAAAGATTCCACAATGACTAAAAGCGAATGAATTTTCCAAACTCCCACTTTTTATCACCAAAGAATGGGATATTCACAAAATGTGAAGATTTTAAGTAATGAAAATGGGCAATGCTATAAATCTATTACATTCATGCTACACAAGCTACACAATGACAAGTTTCCCAGAATAGAGTTGTATCAGTGTAGAAGGCAAACAATAAAAGTATGCATCCACTTTTGCATTGTTAACAATAGCCTTTGTAACCAAATATACTTGATATCTTTTTATGACACAAACAGAACAAGCCAGCTAAACATAATGAAAGTCCATGAAATTTTTCCCAAGAAGTAATTTGAGTTGGATATGCAACTTTACACAAATTATAATATGTGATAGAAGAATCAATGCATATTTAGTTTTTCTTTTAGGCTTTGCAGTACTAATCAGTATATTGGGGTGAGAAATGGGTGAAGTTGGGTGAAAACATACTGATTTTTTTAATATTAAAAATTACAATATATATTTACTAAAGAATATGTGAAGATTTCACATCTATACAGAAATATCTTTAATGTTTTTTAAAGTTACACGCCTTTTCAGTTCCTTGCATGAGATACGTTTGCATAAGTTTCAGATCAGTCTTCAACTTCCAGATTTAAATCAGACCAAACCTGACATCAGTGGCAATAGGCTGCAGGTATGAATTTATACAGAAGCTTGGGGGTTTTTTAGTGCCCCTATACAGAATTGCTTTTAGATTGGGAAGCAAGAGCCAACTTCATCTACGAAGCACCTTCCCCAAACCTTAATGTGGCATAACAGGTTGGTTTGACATATTTGTCTTGACTTTATGTCTTAATATTCTGGTTTTTTTAAGCAACAGTGACAAAATGACAGCTGTCACTCTGAATTCAATTATCCTGTGTTATATCTAAATCTAATTTCTGTAATATACTTTGCTAAGCACTATTGTTTAAACACTTTGGAACTTGGTATAAGTGGCGCATACAATATTTCCAAGAATATTCCAAACCTTCAACATCAATTGAAGACATTTCCATAATATATGAAGCATATACTGAGTTATTTTGCATATTCTTTGACTTTTTCAACTATCCAGTGTGCATCAGCAATAATGTAGTACTGGTATCCTTAGCCCAAATCTGGCCTAGAGGTTGTTACTCTGGAGCAACATGTATAAAGGGGAAAACGATTTGCCTGTAATGTGCATTATTCTGATGTAAGAACACAATCCAATGTAAAGATAGTGGTTTCACTCACTACCAGTTTAGATTGCACAGAACTACCTAAATGTTCGAACAGTGAAAGAAAAAAAAACCCCTCACAACAAGTTAGCTTTTCCCTTGGCTTCAGTAAGCCATTTGCAATATAATTATAAATGGATTTATAGTTCAAAGAGTATTATACTACCGTAGTTTTAATAATTTGAACAAAACGGTGGCCAGCATTTAGGATTTAAATTCAATTCTTGCTGCATAAGAAGATAATCTCATGGCAAAAACACAGAACTGAAGTACCAGTAGTTTCAAGATAATAATAATTAATAATTTATTAGATTTATACCCCGCCTCTCTTCACCCGAAAGGGGACCTCGAGGTGGCCATATATTATTATGCAAAATGCAGGGTTTGATATTAAGCAAAATAGAAGAAATGCCAATAACAAGTAAAATTATTTAGTTGTGCAGTATATGCCATTGCATACTTCTTTTTAAATAATGCTGTTCTTTTTACCAGTTTGGAGTTTTCTAGTCATAGGACAGGATCTCTACAGGGCACAACCTCATCCCAATTGTTGACAATCTTACTGAGGTTTTTGACTGTATAAAAACAGATGAAAACAGATTCTCACGATGCTAAATTCTGCACCCAATTTCTTATTTCAACTTGTTTGGAAGATTTGTAAGTTTCTGTTGAGATCAAGTCTTCCTGGTAGTTTCAGAATGATAAAAACATCATGCAACAGCCTCAAGGAAACTTAAGGTTTAACGCAGAAGGAATTATTTCCTAATGTTGGCACATAAAAAATAATTGAATATTGTTCAATTTAATATGATTCAAAAAATATCTCTTTTTTTGCATCCACTTGAATCTGGCAGGTAAAATGTCTGAATTCTGTTTCTGAAATGAGCAATGTAAATTAAGATTATACTTGACTAGGCTGATTAAGCAGTGTTTACATATGCATGAATGGATGTAACCAAGCCCAAGTTCAGACTTAAGACTGGCAATAAAAGCAATGAAGCATTTGTTCAACCTAGAAATAAGCATAAATTTTCTGACAATGAGAACAATCAACCAATGGAACAGCTTGCCTTCAGAAGTCGGAGCTTCATCACTCAAGTCTTTCAAGAAGAGATTGGACTCCCATTTGTCAGAAATGGTGTAGGCCCATGATGGCGAACCTATGGCAAGCATGCCACAGGTGGCGCGCAGAGCCCTCTGCGGGCACGCCAGCCACTGCGCATACACGTGCGCCTCCCGCCAGCCAGCTGGTTTTCAGGTCTCCACTGCATTCATGGGGGGCGCATGGGCTGGGGGCACTCACATTGCATTTTGGGGGTTCGTGCACATGTGTGTGGGCCCCTACACCCTGTTTTGGGCCTGGGAGGCCTCCTGAATCAACCTGGAAGCCAAAAATGGGTGAGGGAGGCAGGCGCATGCACAGGGGACACACGCAGATGGGGCACATGCACAGGGCACTCGCATTGCGTTTTGGGGTTACGGGCACGCACTTTGGGCACTTGGCACCAAAAAAGGTTAGCCATCACTGGTGTAGGGTCTCCTGCTTGGGCAGGGGGTTGGACTAGTAGATGACCTACAAGGTCCCTTCCAACTCTGTTAATCTGTCTTGTTGTGAAAGAGTCTCTTTGAAAATGAAGCAAGGGTCCAATCTTTTCTACATCCAGGACAAGCAGAGAAGGGGCTAATCTGGGCTCTATTCAAGAACAGCCATGTAATCATGAATCTGGAAGGGACCTAGGCTAGGGGGTCTTCTAGTCCAGCCCCCTGCTCAAGCAGGAGAACCTATATCGTTTCAGACATGTGACTGTCCAGTCTCTTCTTAAAAACCTCTATGACGGAGCGCCCACGATTTCTGGTTAATTAACCAGCCGTTCCACTGGTTAGTTGTCCTCACTGTTAGGAAGTTTCTGCTTCCTTCCAGGTCGCTCCTCTCTTTGACCTGTTCCCAGCCATTATTTCTCGCCCTGCCCTCCGGCGCTTTGGAGAATAACCTACTTAGAAACCGCACAATTCATTCCGAAGCCATTTCCCCCGCTTGCCGGGCCGGGAGACCGGCTTTGAGGGTTTCTGGAGCGCTCCGCCCCTGCCTAGATCACGTCCCCTGGCGCCGCCTGACCCCCGCGGCCCACTCCCCCCTCCGCCTCGGGGGCGGAGCGCTGGCCGGCCTTTTGGCTGAGCCGGTCTTGGGGTTCGGAAGCCCCGCCCCTCCTCCGCTTTGGCAGGCTGGAAGCCCGATGACGTAATGGAACCGAGGGTTCCCCACCTCCCCCCGCCTCCCCAGCGGATAGAAGGCGCTGCTGGCCGCATCCTCGCCTCTTCCTCGGGAGGCGTTGCGCCGGGAGAACCTGCGCCTTAACCCCGGCCGGGCTCCGAGCGGCTCTTCTCTCCCTCTCTCTCTCTCTCCGGCGTCCTTAAGGGAGAAACCTGGCGCTTGGGAGTCGTTGCGAAGGGGCCCGGCAGGCAGTTGGGAAAGACGCGATGAAGCTGCTGGGTTCGCCTTGGACTCGGTTCTACTCCAACAGCTGCTGCTTGTGCTGTCATGTCCGCACTGGGACCATAATCCTGGGAATCTGGTATTTGGTAAGGGCCGGCGGGGGCTAGAATCGAAGGGGCGGGTGCAAGGAGGCCAAGAGCAGAGCTGGTCCTCTCTTCTTCTTTGGGGGGGAGGGGAGAGGGGGAGGCTTGGAACCGCAGTCCCCGGGCAAGAGAAGGGGCGCAACGCAAAGGGTCTCGCCCTCCCGAGGATGGGGACTGATGCCAAAGGAAGAAGGACAAGCAACGGGCATGGCCGCATCCTCTAGGTCGCCTCCCCTTGATGAAGCGCGCGGGGTGGGGTGGTGGATTGCTCTCTACTTCTGAGCCTGCGCTGCAGATTTGATTAAATACAGTGACCTATTAGGGATGATTGGATTCCTTTTCCCAGAATCCGACTTTTGCAAAGCAGAATGCAGGGAGGGTCTTTCTCTCTGCTCTTCCTCTGGTGAATTGGGCTAAGCTAGGTCCCATCCTCAGAAAACCAGTGGCTGGGATCCCACCACCACCAGCCATCCCGCCTTCAACCTGAGTCTCTGTTGCGCTGCCCACAATTGGACACCGTCACCAGCTGCTTCTGCTCTTCCTCTGGACAGCAGGGCAGTTGTGAATTGGATCCAGTGAATTCAACCTCGTCTCCAACCCCATCTCTTTTATCCTGGACTATTCCCACCCCCCTTGGACCTCATCATGGTTGCTGCACTGCCAGAAAAAAAAGACTTCCCTCCCATCTCTATTAGTTGGTGTGTGTGTGTGTGTGTGTGTGTGTGTGTGTGTGTGTGTGTGTGTGTGTGTGGACAGAGCTGCTGCTACTTTGGGCTGCAAAAATCCTGACTACCCTTCATTGGTCACCAAAAGCTCCTTTTGCAGCCCAGACCCAGTAGCCCTGTACCTCACCCACAAGTACACACCCTTAGGGATGAAATTCCAGCACCATCAGCACCCAAGCTAGCCAAGATTTTTAGACTAATGTATTTAGTTTGTATTGAGCTGGATAATGCCTTTGTCTTTGTTAAATTACAGTCCCCTTTTATTCAGTGTGCTACGCTGAATTATGCCTGGTTCACTTAACTGTGGATGGATAGAGATAAGAGATACAGAGATGAGAGAGAAAGTAAAAGAGGGAGGGGGGGTTCTCAGTTTGGCACATCTGACCCCAATTCATTAGAAGAGCACAAAGGACGCCAGGGAGCAAGTATGGCTCTTTGTGCTGTTTTTGCTCTGGAACAGGGATTCTGATTCTTCCTGAAGGAACTGAAGAAAGGAATCCACTCTGCTTGAATATCTTGCTGTGTTTGTTCAAATCTATGGTGCAGCCAGAAGACCAAAAAAAAAAAAAGTTCTTGCAGCACAGGAAAAGATGGCAAAACAGCCTTCTTCCACTTGGCAGGCCTCATTCATGCATAAGTAAATTCTAAGCTTTTACTTAGCGGCCGAACGTGCTGCAGGCTTCCCCATCCTTCTATCCTTCTCCAGGATGCTTGGCAGATTCCATCCCTGCTTTGTTATTCTGTCCTCCTTCTCCCTGTCTACTCCAGCTGGTTTCTGATATCTTGGCTCCTTGCCTTGCAAATTGGCATCTTGCCCTTTCTAGCAGACGCTTGCATCTTTTCAGCCAGACTTCTGTGGGATGCTGACTTCAGCGGCTAAGGCTGCTTTTCAAAAGAGGGGTTATTTCTGGAGAGCTTAACAGTCTAAAGAGTCATTAGCAACATAATTCTTTTTGAGATGCAGTAATGCCCTTCCTGCTGCTATTTGTAACCCCACAGGCAGTTTCCTTCCTCTCTTTATAGAGCGGCCATAAAATATTCTAGGTGACGCATTTAGGGAGCATATCAGAAAAACAAAGGCAGAATAAAATCCATAAGTTACCTGACTTAGCAGGTAATGATTTGAAAGCAGTGAATAAGGTCAGGATCCCCCCACCCTTCAATGGTATATAAGTATATTGCTAATATGTGTGTGTATGTGCTAAATGTAGTATCTATTCTGGGGGAAAGGCGGGATATAAAGCCAATAAATAAATCAATAAATAATTACAAATCATGCCAAAACTATCATCCCCACCCTCTGTAGTACGTTTGGATAAAATTAGCAACAGATGTTGAAAACGTCACAAAAATGATCCAGATCTGAGCTTCAAACATCTGGAAAAAGCCCCATATCTGATATTCATTTAAAGAATAGCAGAGAGTGAGGTAATAATCGTCTGGAAGAACAACTTACAGAATTTAAGTGCCACTTTTTAGTAGAACCTTGGTTGCATGTGGATGGAGGAGGCTCTATGCATCGCAGAAGAAGGTCATGGTGGTGTAATGGTCAATTTACCTCATGGGACACATGATCCAATCAAAAGCAACTCCTTCCAGGTTCAAGGGCTTTTCAGTAGGAGACTTAAGACTATACATCCTTAGAGCAGCTGTTCCCTGTCCTCTTTATCTGAGACTGAGTTCACTCAATTAATTAGGATGTTCCATCTGCATTATCTGTTAAACTTTCATTGCCATCTATTATCCCTTATAAGAATTATGTGGCCCGTGATCATCCAATGAGTACCCAGCTAAGTCAGCATTTGAATACGGATCTCAATAGATGAAGCTTAATTTTCTAGACACGCTACTGTGCATATTATTCTCAGTATAAGGTTGGGCTGCATGTAGATTTTAATGCAACAATGTTTGGCCTTTTTGTAACTGTCATAATTTTGGTCTATGTGGAGCCTAACATGTATAAGAAACATATTTTTATATTAGAATAAAAGGTTGGAATGAATGAGGGATTCCAATACTGTAGACCAGAGGTGTCCAAACTTGGCAACTTTAAGACTTGTGGACTTCAATTCCCAGAATTCCTCAGCCAGCGCAGCTGTTGTGTCAGAGTGCTTGCAGAACACCACAAATATTTGTAAGTCAATTGTGTACAGTGCACGTTTGACTGGGTTCGCCAAGCACGCCCACAAAACGCATAACCAGCAAACCGGGAGGAACCCACCCCTGCACTAGATAAACTGTTGGTCAAATAGATTAGAAGTCAGTCCATATGGGATCACATCTTGTTAACATCTTGCCTGTATTTAGAGGAAAATAATTTTCTATAAACTAATCGGCTATGACATTTTTTTAAGATTTGAGAGCCAACAATTATGTTTTTCAATCAAACCATATTCAAGCCAGGAATGATGTATCATGGATTGATGCTTGATATATTTATGGGGGCGGGGTGTTTAAAAGGCAAATTTTGGGTATGATGCAACCTTCCCTGATCAGACAGTCTCCTTTAGGAATCTTGTAGAACCATTACCAGGGATGGGTTTCTCACGGTTCGCTGGTTACCCGCTTCGTGGATGCGCTGCACAGGATCGCGTTCAAAAACTTTGAGGTATTCTGCAAATACTCTGATCCAACAGCTATCCAGCCGCTGCACAGCTGTTGGATCAGAGTATTTGCAGAATACCACAAAGTTTTTGAAAGCGATCCCACGCAGCGCACTTTTGTCAGCCGATCTGGCAGCGCATCCGCAAAGCAGGTAACCAGCGATCTGGGAGAAACCCATCCCTGACCATTACATAGCTATAAAAGAGGCTCTGCACCATAGAATAAGCAAGAGATTGATTTAATTTTTTTCTGAAAGTTAATTGGCTTACTAGAGCTAGATTAAAATTATTAAAGGCACCTGCAGTCAGATCTGGTTATTCAGAGGGCTAGAATAAAATCCCCTTCCACACTGTTTCACCTTCAGTAGATATCTGATCTTGTAGTAAAACCTTAATTTTCTCCTGTAAATTTCCGGAAGCATTTTCTAGAATTGCACGTACTATAACTTTGCATTCAGATCAAATCTCTGACCTAAGAATAATTGGCCTCCAGACCTATCTTTAAAAAAGCTTTTACAAATGTTTATGAATGAGCTGTTCAGATATGAAATGGCTTGATGATGGCTATGCTGATATTATGGAGTTATATTGAGTGCTATTAAGAATACTTTCTGTCTGGACATCATCTCCTGTGAATATTTATTCAGGACAGGAAATGGATGTGAGCCATTCTGAAATGCAATATAACTTTATGTTAATTCAACTTACAGATGCACTTATTTAAAAAGGATAAGAAAATGCTTTTTACTTGCTCCCTCATCTTATCATAAAGAGAAAAACAACAACAACCGGAATGCAAGGGATTAAAACTGACACTCTGCCAGGAAATATTATTCTTTCTACAATCTCACTATATTAAAATGCATTTCTGAATTCAAGTGACTTATTTGCAAGCTTGTAGCCAAATGGCAGGATTTATTTATACACTGCATTTATATAGCTGCCCAACTCAAACAACATGTCTGTGGGTAGCTTACAAAAATTTAAAAGGGCACAATAAAGTGAATAATAGGTGAACATTTGGGCTGACCTTAGCCGTTCTAAAAAGCTAAAGAGGATATGTCAATATAGTACAGGGATTTAAAAAAAACTCTTTCAGAAAACTATCAAGGATATTATGGTGTGATAATATACTGACAATATTAATACTTGGAAAATTGGCAGAGGTATCCCAAAATAGCTTGCTTTATCTAATGTATTTGTTGCTTATTATCATTTTATACAGCCACTTCTTCAAAGGACTGTACTTTCAATAGGAATTGGTAAATGAAAAGAATCTATAAAAATGCTGAGTAGTAAATTGATTTAACTTAATCTTCTGAGATAATTAGGCTGCCTGGTATTGAATAAATGACTTTCTTTCCACCCCAGTTCTCTAAGGATATATTATAGTGTTCAAAATAACTATTGATGTGGGATGTTCAAGAGACTCCCAAAATCAGAGAGATGGGCTGCAGCAGCTTGGAGTGGCTTGAGTAGGAATGCTGCATTCACCACCAGTTAGTTGTTGTTACCAGGTATTTGGGGGCTATGAGTCTCAAGAGGACTGGTTTAGAATTATGATGGCTAAGATTTCTGAGAATCATAATCCTAGGAGATGCAGAGATGGTACAGGTAGTCTTACAACCATTCTTTTAGTGACCATTAGACAACTGACAGATTTAGGACAGTTGTATTGTTCTGGGATCATGTGATCACCTTTCCCGACTTTCTGACAAGCAAAGTAAATGGGGAAGCCAGATTCATTTAACCACTGTGTTACTTTCTTAACAACTGCAATGATTCACTTAACAACTGTGCAAGAAAGATCGTAAAATGGGGCAAAACTCATTTAAGAACTATCTCACTTAGCAACAGTAATTTGGGGCTCAATTGTGGTCATAAGTTGAGGACAACCTGTAATAGACTGGGGAAAGCTGCAACTAGTTCATCTTTAGTACCAAGGTTAGTACTTTAGTACTAAACAGAGTAACTCACAGTCCTCTGAGAGGTTCTTTAAATCCTATATTTATAATAACTCTTTTTTTTCTTTCTTCTGTAAAACTAGAAGTAACATGCTCTGTATTTGCAAGTATGTATATATATCTCATCTAAAACTGATCAGGGAGAAACTTCTTTTAGTATATGTGTCCATAATAAGTCACAATGATATAAAAACGAGGATACTGTACATCAGGGGTGTCAAACTCAAGGCCCACGGGCCAGATCCTGCCTGTATAGTGCTTAGATCTTGCCCGTGGGGCTGCCCTGGAAACAGCAAAGGGCCAGCCCATAGTGGTCTCCCAGCAAAAATGGAGCTTGGGAGGGCCACACACAGCCCTCCTGAACTTCTTTTTTAATCACAGGCAGTTACAGGAGGCTGTCGCAGCCAAAAATGGAGCTTGGGGGCCCGTTTTTGCTGGCAGAGCTGTCGGGCCACCACAGGCACCCCCAACACAAATGATGTTGAGCTGGCCACACCCACCCAGGCCACGCCCCCCAAGGTCAAACAGAACCCTGATGCAGCCCTCAATGAAATCGAGTTTGACACCCCTGCTATACATGATCACAATGACATCTAATTATTTAAATCACGTTATTGGCATGATGATG
>JANHGC010003292.1:103888-117852 GCA_027560395.1 Boaedon fuliginosus | reverse complement strand
CAGCGCGCTTTTGACAGCCATTCGGAAAGCGCGCCCACGAAGCGGGTAACCAGCGAACCGGGAGAAACCCATCCCTGAACTCAGTGTCTTAACAAAAAACAATATAGATGTAGTTAAAACCATTTTTATGATTAATGCTTATAGCCTTTTATTAAACATCTCTTACAATTTATTTTTTGTTTTTTCCTTTTTCTGAAGGATAAACCATGCTTTGTTGTGCTTTTTGCATGTGCTATGTCACTACATGGAGGAATAGAACGCAGAGCACTAGACTCCATGAAAATGGGGGAGTGGGGGAGGAATTAGGCCTGAAAACTATATGGGTGTATGCTGTGAAAAACCAATCAATGTTTTTGTAATTTTCTGAAAAATGCATTGAAATATATGTATCAAGAAATCTAGGCAGCAATTTGTAACATATAGCTGGGAAAGAAAAAGAAATCGCTGTGCAACTTACCACTTCTTCATGCGTAGCGCCTTCTACACTTATGCCGTTAACCTAAACATCATAAAGGGATTATTTGAAACATCAGGCAAATAATATGAAGCATTTACTATAAGCATTAACAAGCAACATACTTTACAGTAAGCGTATAGAGTCAACTGACCTGCATTACGGCATCTCCAATAAATAGCATTCCTGACTGGTCTGCTGCAGAATTATAAAAAAAGTCACAAATTACTTGAGACTTAAAAAGGTTTACACTGCTACAAAATTGTTGTTTTTGTGAAAGTTGTTCCTAAAACAGCATCACAATAATTCACTGAAAAAACCATTTCTAAGAAAATTATGAAAGCTTCTTTTCATTAACAAATTATCCTATAAGAATACAATTATGGTTTCTTATTAATGATAGATTCATTAAAATAGGAAGGGAGCATGATTCTTATTTTTTAATATCATTGGTAATATAGCAAAGTAGGAATTCTGCTTCTTTTGTTTTTTCTTCCTGAAAATATGTCTGTAGAATGTAATAGTCAAAGAAGATGCAGTAGTAATTTGTGAACTTGAATCCAGTCCACCAAAGTATTAGTTCAGCTCATAATCTGCATCCTTTCTGCAAAATAAAATTGTGACTGCCAACGTATAGTGTACTGAAGAAGCATAAATTGCTGTACTACTTATTGGAAGGATAACACTTGTTTCATAGGCTTATGCTACATCATATGAATATAAATTTCCATGTGCTTTAAATATTTTTATTGAATATTTCTATAATTGGGAAGGAAATGAATTATTGAAAGCAAAGCACTGTCAGTTATTATCTGTGAAGGATAAGTGGGATATGTAAAAGTTTTAAGTAAACAAAAAAACATATTGTGCTCAATCCACAGTGTATCAATAAATACCAATGCCTCCATTTCCAACAGGACCACAAATTTGGAAAACCTTTTAGGGAATATTTTAAAAAAAAATCAGAATTTTTATGTTGGCTTCTAAGTGTCATGCTTTAGTAATTGGCATTTTCTATACAACAAGCTGGAGACAAAACTATAATGTATTATTATTTATTGATATGCCCATATTTTGCTCAAATGAATCAGGACCGTTTACAAGAATTAAAAACACAGACCCACAATGTATAACCCCAGAGGCCTAAGGATAAACTATAATACCACTTGCAAAAAGCATAACAACAGCACAGTGTATCCACCCACTTAAACACCTGAGCAAACAGATCTTCAGTGCCTAGTGAAAGCTTAAAGAGTTGGGCCATCTGAATATCAGGGTGTTGCATAAAGTAGGTAACTATGAATACTGTTGTAATGATGTAATGTTAATGCTTGAGTGTCTTGTAGCTAAAATGGCAAAATAAATAAAGATAAGCAAAGAGAGCAACTGAAGCTGTTATAACAAATCATATAACTTTCAGCAGGCATATGAAAGAATATAGGGCTCCTCTCTTAATGTCTAGGATATTATTTTTCTTTTATTGTTTATTGGTTCTTAACCCACGTTTATTATTTTTACAAATAACTCAAGGTTGTTTGTGGTTATTTAAACATATCCACCAACACAACTTCCTCCTCCTATTTTTTCCACCACCACCACAACCCTGGGAAGTGATCTGGGTTGTAAGAGAATGTGAATGGCCCAAAGTACCCTGTTGGCTTTAATGGCTAAGGTAGGACAGGGTCTCTTGTTTTCTAGCCTGGTGCCTTAACCACTACACCAAATTGGCTTGTGTTATAAATATAGCAATATGCTGAGTGATACAGATAGTCCTCACTTAATGATTGCCTCTTTTAAAGATGTTGGAAGTTATGATGACATTAAAAAAAAATCCTAGCTTTGCAACCAATCCTCACATTTATGACTGCCACAGCATCACACAATCACATGATCATCATTTGTGTGTTTCACAAATAGCTTCCAAAAAGCAGAGTTAACAGAGTACACTGAAGGGAAATGCAAATTGTAAGTGATATTGTAAGGCTACCAAGGTAATGTGATTTTTCACATAACAATTGTGCACTGAACAACACAATTGCTGGTCCCAACAGGTGAGGTTTACCTATTATTATTTGGGCAGAAACTTCCTGTAAGCTTTTTGTGAGTATTTATGTATTTATAACCAAGTTATTTTGGGAGAGCTCAATGGCACTTTAAAAATCCATCAAGCAAGCCTTCAAATCTGTAATACCAATTTTTTAAAATTTCAGCATTAATAGCGAGACAACAAAACAAAAGGTAAATTAGCCATCTGACTAATAACATTTTACCTCCTTCTTATAAATGACAAAACTTAACTATACTTTGTCTAGAAACAAATAATGGGAATAATACTGGCAGAGGATACATATTTTAGTTCCTACTGATTGTAAGAAGATGATCCAAACTTTACTTTCTTGTGTCTAAACTCTCATTTCAAGAAATGTACTTAACTACTGTTGTTTATACCCCAATACATCTGTTTCAGTAATGACACTTCCAGTTTGATAAGAAGCTTCCTAACAGCTTGTTCTTAGTGTCTCACTCTGAAATCCGAACATTTTAGACAGCAGGGGAAGCTTTCTTAAACTTGACAGGAATTGGTATGAGTGTCAAAATTAGCAATCCTTCTTCTCTTATTTCCCCGCTTCCAATGTTCGCCTCTGCTCCACTTCAGTACCAGTGATGGATACAAGGCAGAAGCAGTGATACAAGGATGGTACAAGAGTGAATGGGAGGGGCCATATTCCTAGCCTGCTGATTTTTCTGTACTAGGAGAACTGTTACTTTTATGACCAAATTAGGTCTACTGGAGGTTTGACACACACTGACACATTAAAAATAATTTTGAAATTGTGACACTGAATTTCAAAAGTTTAATTTGGTGTGGGTTCAGAGATCACTAAAAATGAATGCCTGGAACTGCAACCATCAGGTGTACTCTGTTTTTTTGGGAAAGCCATTATGCCATCAACAGAGCTCAGAAATGGGGACATTAGATATGGAACACGGAGTAATATTACATTCGTGTCCGTTCTTTGCTTTTATCTGTATGACTAAATCTGCCTTTGGTGCCACAGTGGCACTAATGAGGGAGATCCAGGATCTCTCCTAACCCCTTATATCCCATCCCACCCCATCAAATTTCAGACTATTCAAGCGAGACTAAAAGTGGGAATGAAGGTTTACCTGCCAGGAATACAGAGCAGCTTGTTCCACAGAAGCTATCATAGATTAATAGAATGATGTTTCTCTTGTGATTTCTTGCTACCTCTGGATAATGGAAAAACTCATGCTGCCAACCTGATCATTTTATTTTAAATGTACTTTATCTTGTAGCTGTGTCCTGTTTTTTCCCAGATGGCACATCAATCAAAACATAGCTTCACAGATTTTATTTTCAGCCTCGCTGTTAGTATATTAGTATGGTGCTCAAATATAAGCTTACTGTAGCGTGTGATAAAAGAGACTATTTGCAATACCAAAATATTAACCTGAAATAGCACTAAGGGAGAAAAGCAAGAAAGGATTAGGGATTTAAGTCTTTCAACTTAATAAACTCTGACCACACAATGGTGTACAAAGGACTTTCTAAATGATTTATAAACTCCTAAAGCAATTGCAGTTTATTACACATATTCCACTCTTCCATTAGGCAGTCCAGCAGGGCTTACAAGGCTTCCCTGATCAAGACCACTGCCAAGGACAGGCCTACAGATTGGTTAAGGCCATAATGGACTCTAAAGCAATAACATATAAATGACAGCAATCCTACTTTCTCCGCATACACAAGACCTCCATACGGTAGCTGATAAAGACCAGTTGTAATTTTCTCTCTGTGTGTGTGTGTGCGTGTGTGTGCATGCACCCCCCCACACACACAGAGCCATTTTAAGACTCAAAAAAGGCATGACTCTACAGCAGTAAGGCAGAATAATAACATCTTTAATGTTTCTTTGTGTCCTACACTATTTTAAACAAAGATGAAGTGAGGTGACTTTATTTATTTATTTATTTAGATTTATATCATGCCTCTTTTCCCCAGTCAAGGGGAACTCGAGGTGGCTAAGTACAAGGGAGCTTTTTTGTCATGATTCCCTCTTTCACAGGGCTATGTCATCTTTCCTGCATTTCCCCTTTTCATCCTTCCTCTACAACCAAAGTCATACAGTAACATACTGTTACACCACTTGCATCCCAAAATTTAATCAATGAAAAATAAATACAACAGTTAAGGGAAAATTAAACCCTCTCATTCTCATAGTGAAATGTCTGAGTCAATTGTCTAATGTTTTCATGACCCCTTTCAGATAACGTAGTTAGTTAAAGTTAGGCTTGGCTAATAAATTGTTTGATTATGAACCTATCTAAGATTTTCACAGAGGTAGGACATATTTTTGGTGGGGTTTGCTTCGCTTGCTGAGGCCCTTTTCTTGAATATGTGAAAAAAATATTTTCTACAGTCTTGCTTGCAAACTGCATGGTCCATAACTTCTTGGGAATTGTGATTTCTTTCACCCTCCTACTTTTAAGATCAGCCATTCAAATAACTCATTATGAAAATAATGAGCTGCTGTTGATATACTTTCATAAAGCTCTCTCCAAAGAATAACTTTTATTTAGATGCCGTTATATGGCTTTTTGGTTAAAGCAGACTTTTTCAAGAGAGGATGATGATCTTCTGGGTAAGCTGGGCAGGTTCTCTTTTATATTTTCAAAATGTAATGCCATTAGAAATTCTCCCAAAGCCGTTTTTAATCTTTAAGCCTTAAACGTAAATACATTTACTTTTTAACTATAGGATTCCATGGAACCAATCCTTTTGATTTGATTTCTTTTTAGTTCACAACTCCATTATTCTAGTAAAATGTTTTGTAGAAAGGAAATAAAGCTCTTCTTAAGCAATTATAAAGCACTCTTAACATCTGAAAATAGAAAGGTTATTGTAACTTACACGGGCATGTTAACAGTAGAGGTAATGGGCTTACTGAACTGAATAACGTGACAGAATATACTGAGTTTTATAAAAGGATAAATCTTCTGAATGGTTCACTGGAACTAGATGTCAACAAAATAACTTAATATTCCTTGCTTTAAGACAATACAAAGAAGTCATGCAGTAAAAGCAAAAGAAATGTGCACATAGCCAACAGATGGAATGCACTTCTGTGCAATAACGTAGGTCAAAAATTATACTTTGGGAAAATTAACAAGTGAAAAACATTCTATTTTTCTTTCATAGTATTTTATCGTCCCATGAATGTCTGCATTTTGCTCTCGCTAAATATAGTTTTCTACTATACCTCTTCACAACTCTAGCTCACTAAGTAACTGCAATGCCCCATATATAGACACGAGTATTGTTTGTTTTTGAGTTATAAATATTTTTTAGGTGATTTGTCTGATAAATACACAAAAACTGAGGAAAGCTGATTTTGGCACAGTGTACTAACTGTACAGGCATTTTGGGACAGACCAAAATGTGGCATGTGAGTCAGAACCAGGAAGTAAATAAAATGGAATGTAAATGAAATTCCAATCATGACCTTCCATCTGTTTTCCATGTTCTGCCTCGGGTGCTGCTGCTCCTATGCATCTGACTGTCTCCCCCTCTTCTGAATGTGATCAGAGGTCATTCATTTACTGCTTCAGGTAATGGTAATCTATATTTGAACACAGACAAACCAATTTCTGATATGTGTTAAGTTCTATGGATGTTTCTCAAAGAAGATGGATTGTGCTATAGCTATTAAAGAACTTTTAGTCTATGTATGAGCCTTCAATTCAGTCTTGACTCCTGGCAAGCGCCTAGACAAGTCAACACAGTTTTCTCAGCAAGATTTTTGGAAGTGGTTTGCTGTGACTTCTTTCCTAACACTGAGAGAGCATAAATAGTCCAATTCACTCAGCTGGCTTCATACGAAAAAGGGGACTAGAACTCAGTCTCCTGGTTTCTAGCTTGCTGCCTTCACCTCTAAGATCAAATTGGCTCTTGAGAATGACTGTAGATACTAGAAAATATTTGAGTTTTGTCTGTATGTAGTGAAATGAGGAGGTAAATACAAAGGACTGGTCTATACATTGACTGGTAATATTTTAAGTTATAGGAATATGCTATACCTTCTGAGATTTAGATTGGCCTGTTATATACCAGGCTGCCTAATTAGAATTATATTCTTTCTGCACAATCTTAGCACATTTACATGGAAGTATGTCCTATTACAGTCAATGGGACTTACTTGATAGTAAGAGTATATGTAGAATGATAGACATGACCTCTGGTTTTAAGCATCCTTTGTATTTTTGTGCATGTACAGAACTGGGAAATATTTGGAGGATATTGGAATAGTAGTATCCGGTTTACATTTGCAGAAGCTTCTACAGTTTCTCTCTGCCCTTCTTACACTTTAAAATTGTAGTTTGATCATGTCCTAAATCAGTCTTCCACAACCAGTTTACTCTCCAGTTGTATTGGGGTCACTTTCATAATTCTTAGTCAGAGAATGATGGAAATTCTAAGTGCTGAACATTGTGGAGGAAGTAATAGCCTGGAAAATTATGCTCTCAGTAATAAATATGTACATTATTATTCATTTGTTTTTACAGTATATTTTAATCCCCTTCTTAATACTGAGATACTGTAATTGTTCATAATTGAGTTCATATATTAAACCACATACATGACAATTGGTTCAAATTAAAACATGAAACAATTTTACAAACTTGCTGTAATCATACTGTAATAACAAAATCCCACTCAAGCAGACTGAATTGACAATGTAAAGCTTTATGCAATCTTACTGAGTAAGCAATGAATTGACATTACTTTTTAACAAAGCGGGCCACTTTTTCCAACAGAAATTACACTGCTAAACAGCTAGCATTCATCTTATTCTCTCACATTAGACAGTAGCATACTTTGGTGAATTAAACAAATGATACTGGGTCAGCAAAGTTGGTTTTTCTTAATTGCCTGGTTTTTATGATAACCAGAAGCATAGCAATATTTAGAAGACTGCGATGCCCGTAAACCCAGAGAAAAGCATCTGCTGTATAGTTTACACTCGTACAACATACACATACAAATAAATATGCCAGCAATAAACTAGCCCAAGCTTCTGCTTCATAACAAGCTTCTTTCAACATTTGAACATTACATGGTTTGATCAGGTTGGATTGGAAAACTATGTACACGACTTATATTTTTTTCTGAAATGTGTATTTGTTCATATCATATTACTTACTTATTTAGTTAGAAATAACTTAAGGCAGAAAACATACCTAAAATTCTTTTCTCCATCTATTTTCCTCACAGCAGCTATGTGAGGTGGGATTTGGTATGAGTGAGAGTGAACGGTCCCAAATCACCTAGCCAGTTTTTAATGCTTTTAAGGTGGGATTAGAACCGGAAGTCTCCTGTTTTCTAGCCTGGTTCCTGAACCACAAAACTAAACGGGTTCTTTTTTTGGTTCTACTGTTACACTTCAATGTCATATTATATATCCTTCTTATATATTATAAGTATTGTTTTCTTTTTTCTCTTTATTTCTTTATTTTTTCCCCCAGAAGCTATTTTTATGCCTTGTCTTAATATACTTCATCTCTATGGATACAACGTTAAAAGGCAACAAAAACGATGTAGAGAAGCATTTGTGATAAATTCTTGCCTCTAACTCTTGGGAAGTGGGTGAGCGAATTAGATCTCACATCTAGACCCAACTTTTAAAAATCTTATATTGAAGAGCAATATAAGTTATTGGATATGAAACCACAGCTCATTTCCTCATTTACTCCCTCTATCTACACACAGACATACACACCATATTCATGCAGGAATACAGATAGTTTCGCTGTCCCTTCTACTCAAGAGACACTGTGTTGGTCTCTCTTCCCTACTGCCACTAATGGTTGCAAATACAGGTAGTCCTCGACTTACAACAGTTCATTTAATGACCATTTGAAATTACAATGGGATTGAAAAAAAGTGACTTATGACTTATGACCGTTGCAGCATCCCTGTGGCCATGTGATCAGAATTCAGATGCTTGGTAACTGGTTCATATTTATGATGGTTGCAGTGTCCTGGGATCATGTGATCACCTCCTGTGACCTTCCGACAAGCAAAGTCAATGGGGAAGCCATCTTCACTTAACAACCGTGTCATTAACTTAACAATTTCACTTAACAACTGTGTCAAGAAAAATCTTAAAATGGGGCAAAACTCATTTAACAAATGTTTCAGTTAACAAAAGAAATGTTAGGCTTAATTGTGGTCATAGGTTGAGGACTACCTGTATACTGGGTGTTGCCGGGCCCATGTCATAAAGGAAGCTGGAAGATTAATGTATACTGTATCTATTTCCTGCTGATCATTGTAGCAAGCAAAGCACTGTAATCAGCTGACTGTCAAAATCATATTTTCTGGATCAGACAGCTGATTTGGCATGCGACTCGAGGCCCAGTAATGCAAAATAAAGACAGGGTGCCGATCACAGGGAGCTCCGCAACATTTTAGAGTGCCCCTCTTTGTTTGGGTAAATTCGTCATAGCCTTTAAGGGAAACTTTACAAGTGGGAAGAAATATTAATAGTGCTCCACAAATTCATGAAAAGAATGTCACACAAAATATGAAAAAACATTTTTCCATCTTTTCAGAATGCAGGACATAGAATAATGGGTTTAAATTACAGGAAACCAAGAATTACAGAGAGTCCTCGACTTACAATTCATTTTGTGACCGGTCAAAATTACAACGGCACTGAAAAGAGTGACTTATGACCATTTTTCACAGTTACGACCGTAGCAGCATCTCCATGATCATGTGATCAAAATTCAGATGGTTGGCAATTGGTTCACACTTATGATGGTTGCAGTGTCCTGGGGTCATGTGATCATCTGTTGCAACCTTATGACAAGCAAAGTCAATGAGGAAGCCAGTTTCACTTAACAACCTGGTCACTAACTTATCAACTGCAGTGATTCACTTAACAACTGTGGCAAGAAAGGTTGTAAAAGGGGGAAAAACTTCACTTAACAAATGTCTTGCTTAACAGACATTTTGGGCTCAATTCTGGTCATAAGTCGAAGACTACCTGCTACCTGCATAGACGTTAGGAGGAAAAAGTTCCTAAGAGTAAACAAAATACTGAGGGAGGAAGTGGATTCCCATATCTCACTGGAGATGTTCAAGCAGAGGCGAAATCTTTTGGGTTGTATTTAATTTAGGTTCCTTCAGTGGAAAGGAGATTTGATTCACTGGCCTAAATGGCCTCTTTCATATTTTTAATTTGAAGCACATAAGAACTGCAGTTAGAAAGCACGGCCTTAGGCATATTCCTGCTTATACCAAGAATTTGTAAGCAGAAAACTGCTTACTAAAAATGGGGACATCACTGGAAAAATGAACAAAGTGGAAAAAGTGGAAATCTAGAGAGTACAAAGTAAGTTGGGGAGGGCACTAGCCAGGGATATCACATTTTCAGTTTAAAGATGTGCCTAATATCATTCTCATGCAATATATGATTCTTTCTTGTCTACATTCTTCTAGCATTTATAGGCAGCTTGCTGAAAATTGCAATCTTCTGTCTCAGCATGCCCTGATTAAGAATAATAAAATTCACTTTACATCTTAGCAAAAATGAGCTTGCTTTTTCACAGGATGTTCAGAAGAAAAAACCCGTGCAACATGTTCTTTATTTTTCCTTTGTCAACCTGAATCCTTCAAAAATTGAACAAGGAACCAAGATGCCTACAATTTAGGAAGATGTTAACATAATTGAAGAAGACTAAAGGAAATAATACGAACATAGATTGGCCTCAACAATACAACTTTACTTCTTAAGCAATCAGAAATCAATATGTCAGAATAACGTAATAAGTTTCAACAAAAATCCTTTTTCTTTAAGCACCCTTCTGAGATTTTGCTATTCTTTAGGGACCATGCTTATTGCTTCTTTTAGAAAAAGAAATTTATAGACAATAGCAACAATTATTATGTTGCTAATGCTTTCTTTATACTCTGAAATTTTGTCTGAAATTTGTTTTTGTCCTTTAAGCTTTCTTCATTTGTGTTCATAATGGTAACTTTTGTGAGTGTTCTTACAGTGTTCTAAGCTTTTGGGAATTTTTCTCAAACACTCAAAAATATTTGTTTGCTTTATAACATGAATGAACAGAAGGAAAGATTCTTTTTATGGCCTTTAGAGGCCCTTTGACCAAAACTAATAAGAATTAAGAGCAGTGTTCTCCCATTTTGAGGCAGAAAAACTATAGTGGATACCCCACAGTAGGCATAAAGCCCAGCTCTTGAGAACTCCCTCCTCATTCTCTGTATCTGATGTAGCCCAGGGATGCGTTCCTACTGTTCGCTGGTTACCCGCTTTGTGGGCGCGCTTCCTGATCGCCTGTCAAACGTGCGCTGTGCGCAATTGACTTCGAAATCTTCGTGTTCTGGAAGCACTCTGATCCAACAGCTGCGTGGCAGCTATCACGCGTTTGACAGGCAATCGGGAAGCAGGCCCACAAAGCGGGTAACCAGCAAACCGGTAGGAACCCATCCCTGATGTAGCCCCATTAACTTTGCAACTTCTGAACTCCTAAAAAGCTTAGACATTGCTGTTGGCTATTAAAAAGTTGACTACCCTCTGATTAATATAAATTATATTTCTTTTTCCAAAGTTGATAATAACTACTTTGGGCAGTTTCTACACACAACATATTCCCTAATTAATTTTATGTGGTATTCCATGCAACTTCCTTGTGGTACAGCTACGTCCATCACTAAATTGCCCTCCTACTTTACAGAATGCTTCAGAGTGAGAAGATGATAAGTTTCAACTATACATTTAGAATTTTGTACATGTATATGTGCGTACGTACATGTATGCTTGCTTGTATAGTGAATGAAAGCTGCAATTATCTATTCTGAAAATGAACTGGTATGCAGAGATATATTTTACAAGGCAGCTTGTAAAATATATAAAAACCTCCTCCTATAGATTAATAGTCTGTTCAAGCCTAACAGTTTTAATAAATTTCATTTGTGTATGTTGGCTTCAAAAATAAGTGAACATAATTGAGGCTGTAATAGAATGTTGATCAATTTATGCTAACAGAAAGTAACATATACAGGAATAAAGAAACGCAGCTGGAACTCCTATTGAAAGTACTGAGACAATTATATTTGACTTTGTTTAATTACCTATAAAATTGGGACTTTAAAGTCAATCTGCTTGAAATTTAGAAAATTGAATATCTTGGAAGAGTAAATAATACAGTGCCCTGTAGATGGAAAACATCAATAAAATGGGCCAAAAATAGCCTTTTCATTTTGAATTTGAAATCAGTAGAAAACTAATACAGCAGAACTAAATAAATTAATAATAAATCAAATTAGATGGATGGGCAAATTAAGTAATTTTTAGCTTTAAGATATTTAATTTGTTGCAATATATATCAATATTTAATTGTTACATTTTCACTGCTTATGCAAATAGATAATGCTTTACCTGCTTGGTCTTTAAGTATTTTTGATATAACAACAGGCACTTTGTGCTCGGCACCACCCTGAAAGAAATGATAAAAATAAATTTTGTTTTATGCATTATATGTTACAAAACAACATAATTATAAAATTATGCATACCTTTATACTTAAGCCCAAGCCGCCAACTGGTTGTCTATGAAGTTTAACGGTTCTGTGCTTTAAAAAATGGTAGAAAAAATAAATTTAGGTGAAAATACAATATTAGATGTATGCTTAAGAAGTTTATTAATATACTTTGGTTTATGCAAATACTGGATCCAGAAAGTCAAAAGAAGAAAAATATGGCATTTTATCAATACTAGTCTCAGTATATCCAAAAAGTTTTTTGGGTTATTGACTGGTCAAAAGCCATAGTGTGATGGTATGCAAGCTAGATTAGAGATTCTAACTTGAGCATGGTTGATGTAAAAGTGTACTTTGGTTATGCTACATATTACCAAAGCACTCAAAATTGGTGCAGGTATGATTATGGACAATAATCCAATCTATTCTTCCTGTATCTTATTAAACAAAACTTATGTGAAACCCTTTGTTGACCAAAATCATGAAGGGCAAAGGAACTCAATGTATATGAATTTGTTTGGTAACAATCATAGCTTATTTTTTTAATAGCTTTTTAATTTTATTGTACTTAAAATGTTTATACAGTGGTGTGAGCCAATTGTTATTTTTTGGGGAATTCTGCAAGCCAATTGACAGCAACACTGAACTACTGAACAATGCCTAATGTGTTGATTACCTGCTCTGGGGCTAGCAACATGGCAGCAGCAATGAAGTTGGCAAACATTTTACCAGTGCACCAGAGGTGTTATTCATCCAATTTGGACCGGTTCAGGCGAACTAGTTCAGAGAACCAGCAAATACCACCTCTGGCTGGCCCCACCCCTGCCTGCCTAGTCACTGCTCACCCCTGCCCACTCGCCTTGCCCACTTGCCCGTCAATGCTGCCTGCCTTTGCCTGTCATTGCTAGCCTGCTTTCGCCCACCTGCCTGCCTTTGCCCACCACTGCTGCCTGCCTTCTGCCACCATTGCTGCCTGTCTTCCGCCGTTGCCCTGGAGAGGTGAGTGAACCTGCAAGCAATCCCTGGTTGAGTCAACTCCCGGGTTGGCCTAGGCCATCACCACAAGCACCCGTTGACTCCCAGGCCGCCTAGGCCACCACCTCAGGTTGAATGCTGTTTCTCTCTACTGTCGCACTTTCCTGTAAATCCCATCTGGAAAGCCTAGTTGCAGAGAGAACCAGCATTCAACCTGGCTGCTTCTCCCCTCCTTCTTGGCCTCATACACACAGAGCAAACATACACAGATCTCACGGCGCCGGGACCTTCTGCAAGGAGACGGCGTGTGGGCGAGTCCCTCCGGTGCTGTGAGATGTGTGCATGTTTGCTCTGTACGTATGAGGCTGAGAAGGAGGAGAGAAGCAGCCAGGTTGAATGCTGTTTATCTCTGCCACTGCGCTTTCCGGATGGGACTCCCATCCGGAAAGCATGGCGGCAGAGAGAAGCAGCCAGGTTGAACGCTAGAAGGCTTGGCTGAACATTTCTCCTCCCTTTGCAGCAGAGGTGCTCGGAAGGCAGCTGCCGCTGTCTGTCCCTTTAAAATACTTTGATGCTGCCCGCTGTCCGGTCCTGTGCAAAGGCAGCCGTTATGCTGGTGAGTAGCCGAGTACTTTTTGCTCCCCCCCACTCTTCTCTTTTCCCTTCTCAGCCCTTCTCTTTTTTCCCCCCTATCCTCCTTTTGCCAGCATTCGGCAGGCAGGTTCAACAGGCAGTCACGATCTTTACATGGGCTTTTTATTTTGTCAGCCCAAGAGCAGTGTGTGTGGGGGGGTAAATAGGAAATTGGCCTGTCCCTGCAGCATCAGTCATGTGACTTGGTGGTTCAGCCCAAGAGCAGCGAGGGGAGAGGTACGTAGTAAATCGCTCTGGCCATGAAGGGCTTTAAAAGTTGTTACTAGCACCTTGAATTGCACCCAGAAGACCACTG
>JANHGC010003292.1:86301-100361 GCA_027560395.1 Boaedon fuliginosus | reverse complement strand
CAGGACTAAGACCTGCCACCGTCATCTCATCAGACTCTGCCCAACTGGAGTCCAGCCCTGAACGGATCTGAGCGATTTTATCCGCAAGATATTGTCCAAATTCCTCCAAATTTGGAGCCCACATATACATTTTCCATGCATGTGTGTGTGTGTATATATATGTGTGGGTGGGTGGGAGGTATGTGTATATATAAGATAAAATATATAGAATAAATTAAAATTAGGCAAAATGTATGATTGATTTTCTTACATTGCCCGGAGTTCAGCAAAGGGATTGTATCTGGGCCTATATAACCAAGTTATATACACATATGTGGTTATATTATTGTTTAAGCTTCATGAAAAAAAAGAACTAAAAAAGTTAAATAACAAAATGTAGGTAGAAAGTGAAGAACTCTCACAGCATACTGTATATGCAAAACAGCCTACCTCAGAATTATGTACGGCTTTTATGAATGCTAAACAGGAACTTAATTCCTTTTGTGCACTTGAAACAATATTAATTGAATTATACAAAGTAATGATACTGGGAGCAAGTGGGAAGAACTTAAAAGCCTTTTGGCAGAAATATTTAAAGTAATATAATATTATGCCTACTTTTAAGCATGGCTATATACAATTATTTTCTCTCTCTCTTTCTCTCTGCCTCAATTTTTACTCTGGGTTATAGAATGTAAGTCAAATTAAGAAACCAGGCTGATCCCCACCCTCTTTCTCTTCTGGAAGCAGATAAAAACTTGTCTCTTCCAGACGGCCTTTGAGGATTAATTGTAACCAGCAGTACCAAATAATTGCTAATTTAATTTTAGCCCACTTTCTTAATACTGAAATTGGAAATTAGGTTGTGGATTTTATTGATTTTAATGCTGACATGCACAGCATTAAACTGTATTTATACTGTAAATTCTTTAGGCAACCTAGAGTCTGCTAAGTTTCTCAAAATGCATGAGAAATAAAATACATTCAACATTATGTGAAATGTTTCTCGTTATTGTGCCTGTAGAAGTTCGCCTTTACGTCCATTTCCTTTTGAGTTACGGGTGATGACTCTGGCTGGGTGTATGCAATACACTTGGCTTTAAAGATAAAGGACTCCCTGCAGATTTTCTCTGCTTGCCATAGTTGTCTTTATGGGACAGTGTTCATCTCTGTTTAAAGAGCCGTTGACCCAGTGCTATCCAAAGATGTTTCCACAGTCATGTGGCTAGCATTACGTCCCGGACCGCTGTTACCTTCCCACCAAAAATGATACCTATTTATTTACTTGCATTTGTATGCTTTTGAACTGCTAGGTTGGCAGGAGATCAGACAAGGATGGGAGTTCAACTATTCTGCAGTACTCTGGCCTCAAACCTGGATCAACAAGCCCAGAGTCTTAATCAGTGAGGTTTTGCACTGCTCCCAACTTCGTCCTAACTCCTGGTTTATTTATTTATCATTTAGAAATCGCCCATCTCCTTACATAAACCTATTATGTCTATTTACAAATAGACATAAAAACATAAAAAATAATTAAAAAGATGGGATGGGGGTTCAGGGTTCTGTGGACCCCAAGCAAGTAAGCAGAGCCAGGCTTTCAAGCATTTTTACAAAAAGCCAGGAGCATGGACGGTCAGGGCAGTCTTCTGACTATGGAATGGATGGAAAAGGTGGTTTGATGTACGGTCTGGGTAGTGGGGAGTGTCATGGGCTGTTTTACCTTTCAACGTAGTATCAAAAATGTTTATTCTGCAAGCCAAGAAGTTGTGTTTTTAGGGCCCTGCCATATATACACTGATTTCCCTCTAATAGACATAGATGTTTTGGTACAGCACCTCCCGCAACCCCCGAGCCATGGACTGGCACTGGTCTGCAACATACCAGAAAATGGTCCACGTAAACAAGCAAAGCTCCATCTGTGGGATACAGGCAGCATGCAAAACTGCCTGTTCCCCTCTGGTCCATGGAAAAAACTTTCTCCATGGAACTGGTCCCTGGAGCCCAAAAGGTTGGGGGCCACTCCTTTAGTACATCATAAAAATCAATACCAATCAATGTGATTTTGTCAAAAGCTCTACTAATACAGACTCTGCAGTTCAAATGCTTATAGAGAAACACCAAGAAAAGTGGAAGCCACCACATTTGGTTTTCCTCGATCTTGAAAAAGTCTTTGACAGTGTTCCACATCAGTTAATCTTAAGGTATGTGCTAGGCGACCATGTTGTTCCTGAGCAACTCATAACATAGGTCACATGCTGTATACAAATACCAGCAGTTTCATGTCATGCACTGTCGGTCTTTCCAACAGCTTTCCTGTGAAAGTTGGCATTCATGGAGGTTCAGCATTATTGTGCTGTCCCAGGTTACTCAGAGATGCTCCAATCCAGCTTTTAAAGCAAAACCTGTATTTTATTGTACAAAAACACACACTGTTTCTCTTATCAATAGCTGTAAATGTTCAGACTTGTCATTAGTTCCAGGCAAGCTGCCAAATAGATAGTCATTCCAGAGATATTTGCAAACACGAAGTTCTCAAAGCAGAAGCAGGAAAAATATTCAAGAACCAGAAACATAAGCAGAATTAAACAAGTTGTTTCCTGCAAATGCAACTCCTAACTCACACTTCTTTATGCCTTGGGGGAGTGGCCATTCACCGGTCACCTATGGCCTGGCTTCTCTGTCAGCCCCTTTTTCTCTTCTGTTCTTGTCTACTAATTAGTCTGTGAATGCGTGCACTAACAATTGGCTTCTTTTTTCCTGCTTCACTGCTGTCAGATGCAGAAGGCAACTGATAGCCAGCAAATGGCCCGGCCTTAGGCACAGCATCCTCCTCCAATCCTTCTCTCATGTCCAAGCCCGGTCCAAGCTCTTCCTCAGAGTCAGAATCAATTGCCAGCCCCTCTGAACGCTGGTGAGCCACAACAATTATCACCATTGCTGTTCATTCTGGTTATGGATACTATCACAAAAGAACTGCAACATGACAGCCCCTGGACCTTCCTCTATGCTGATGATATCATGCTCGCAACTACTACCAGAAAATAATTGCAGTGGAATGCGCAAACTGCCTTGGCCAATTTTGCTTGTGCCTCAACATCAAAAAGACTGAATATCAGCCTGAGTAGTGCCACTGTACAAGTCAGTAGTGAAGATCTAGTGAAGATCAACACCTTTCATTGAGGTGGTCAACACCTAGGATCCTATCTACAAAGTGATGGCAGCATCAAAGGTGAAAAAAGATTATCACTTGAGTTTTATACTATTACAGAGCTTTGGAGAGCATGCCCATTACTTGGGATGATTGATGTGACAGAATTTAACATTTAAGCTTTTTCTTATTTGTGAAGAGAATGCAACAGTAAGAAATCTTTTGATGCTATTTGTGAACGGCCAGTCAATTCACCAATTTTGGTTGTGCCACCTTTCGCTATGGGGCTACTTTATCAGGTTTCCTTTCACTTCAGTGAAACATACGAGAAAGCCATTTATGAGGAAAGTACCTAAAAAGCAAATTGACCCGTGTATCTCACATTTAATCATTATCTGTGTTTGT
This sequence comes from Boaedon fuliginosus, assembly GCA_027560395.1. Classification (NCBI taxonomy): domain Eukaryota; kingdom Metazoa; phylum Chordata; class Lepidosauria; order Squamata; family Lamprophiidae; genus Boaedon; species Boaedon fuliginosus. Next base: position 96,829 of record JANHGC010003292.1, on the reverse strand, counting down.
TTAGTCTTCTTGCTTAGAGTCGATACTGACTTGACTGCACATAATCAATCACTTATATCACCTCTAGCTCAAAAAAGGACAAAATAATAATGTACTGCAACTGGATTTAGTTCAAGTCATGTTTTGTGGAATTGAGTGAAGGAGCAAACCCCTCTGTGCTTCAAATCACCTATAGGCTTTTGATGGGGAGGGAGGGGGCAGATTTTTGTAATATCCACATTTTTTCCTCTCAAATTTGGCTAAAGTATTTGAGGTTATAAATTACAGACTCTCTATTGTTTTTTTCCCAAGGATCCTGTGTTCTTTCATCAGGTTTTTATGTTTCCCGACTTAATGGTTAATGTATTGAGCTAGGAATACAGAGGTCCAATTTCTAGTGCACTTAGGAATACAGAGGTCCAATTTCTAGTGCACTGTCAGCCCTAGAAGCTCACTGGGTGATTTTGCACTGTTCCCTTCTCTCAGGCCAATATCTCCTAAGATTTCAATGAAAAACCAAAGGATGGATTCCAATGCATACTCTCTTGAGCTTCTGAACGAAAGGCAGGGTATAAATCTAATAAGCAGAACACAATGGTGGTTTCTTTCTGATGTTTAAAACAAAGCTTATTTAACGTAAGGTGTGAAAGGAGCCTAGACCAGTGATCGAGAACCTATGGCATGTGTGCAACAGGTGGCAGGCACAGCTCTCTCTGTGGGCACACGCACCGTCACCCCAGCTCAGCTCCGCCATATGCATGTGCGCCTCCCGCCTGGTCTTCGGGTCTCTGACACACATGCATGGGGTGCATGCATGGGGGGACACATGCGTATGCACAGGGCGTGTGTGCATGTTGCATTTGGGGTATGCGTGCATGTGCACACACACGCATGTGCGTACTTTGGGCACTTGGTGCCAAAAAAGTTCATCATCACTGGCCTAAAGGTAAAAGGTAAAGATTCCCCTCGCACATACGTGCTAGTTGGTCCCGACTCTAGGGGGCGGTGCTCATCACTGTTTCAAAGCCGAAGGGCCAGTGCTGTCCAAAGATGTCTCCATGGTCATGTGGCTGGCATGACTAAATGGCAAAGGTGCACGGAATGCTGGTACCTTCCCACCAAAGGTGGTCCCTATTTTTCTACTTGTGTTTGTACATGCTTTCAAACTGCTAGGTTAGCAGAAGCTGGGACAAGTAATGGGAGCTCACTCCGTTATGCAGCACTAGGGATTTGAACCGCCGAATTGCCTAGACCTCTCTAAATGTGCTATAGTCAGAAATATCTGGATATAGCATTTAGCCTTAAACAACTCTCACCATCGTTTTTTTTTACAGGTAGGATAAGCCTCTCTTCAAAATGAGATTCTATTGAGTTTTATAAATAATAAATTGTAAATAATCAGTATTATTATCAGACAGTAGTACTAGAAGGCAGGATACATAGTCAATTAAACATCTTCAACAAAAATATATTATCTTAATACTGATTTAAATTTACTTTTCTATTTTTACATCTCTCCTCTCCTACCCTATTTCCTCAATACTCTCCTACAGTATTTCCTCATTTAATAAATATATACTTCAGTTTACATCAAGAAGAAAAAAATAACTATTGTGAGCCATGATTTGGCATAAGAAGCCAAAGGAGAAAAATGTTTGTGAAATTTAAACTTTCATGGAGATAATTTTTCCAAACCTAGTATCAAAAATTTGAAAGTGGTTATGGATCTGTTTTTTTAAATATGGTAAACCAAAAACATGCAACTGCTCTCTCAAGGCTATGAGGGTTATTTATGGATATTTGAACTTTCACAAAATGTGAAAATGTGAAAATGTAGAAAATGTGCCTAAACATGGAATTTGAAGAACAGAATAGAGTCAGGTATGGCCAAGCAGTTCAAGGAAGTACCAGTCATATTTTCCTACCGTAGTTGCATATTAGCTTAAGTCCCTAAAATGTCTGTTTCTAAGAACGTTGTGGGACTTCTTGAATTTGGATTCTTATAAGTACCTTGCAGAAACTCTTCTTCTGATACAATCTTAAGACAAAGGAAGAACCACTTATAGTCAACTTGAGTCTAACTTACACACAAAAGTTTCCAGGTATTGTTCATGGGTTCAACTATTTATCCTCAGAGCTGGGAATGGAAGTTTCAGCCTGCAGAGAGCTTTGGAACATATCCATTATTTGAGATGACTGATGTAACAGAATTTAACATTTAATATTGCATGAATTTTGAGGTCTGAACAGTTTTGCTGTAATATATGACTTTTGAAATATTCTGTGCAAATCAGCTCTATTTTTATTAATAATTTAAACTTCCCTGCATAGTTTATACAAGCTGGAAACATTAATGACATGCTACCTTATTTTATCTCTTGGTAATAATCATATTCCTTTTGGCTAGGTTATTGAACATTCACACCACACCACAAACATAAATCATCTGCCGTGTCCTATTTTATTTCCCCCCTCTGCGATAGTCATTATTCTTTCATAAGTTATTGTGGTGGTGGTGGGGGTAAGGTTTGTTTGTTTGTTTGTTGTATTAATTATACTGGCTTTTTTTAAATAAGAAAAAAGTAGCATCACAATATTTTTATAAGATTGCTTCCCCTCTCCCCAAAATGTGACTTTTTGTTTTGTCAATATTATAAGAGAAAATGCCTGTGGTCACGATGAAGACCCAATTTAGCCTATCATAACAGATGGTGCAACTATTTGCATTCTAAATTGCTGTTTCAGGTACATCATCTGTCTGCAGCTTGCTAAAGTTGCTGATTTCCTTCCTGAAATTATATGGCTGCCCTCTGTAGCTGCCAAATTATCTTGAGAAATGATCGTCCTATCATTTTTAAGCTTTAAGGCTTTGACGAATTACAGCCAGGTTGTCAATTTTGAACTAAACCTGGCTGCAGCCATCTTTCTGTTCCTCAGTTCCCACACAGAGGGGGAAGTGGGGAAGGACGTTAGAATGCATTACTAGACAAAACGAAGAGCTTTCTCATGAGAACCAAGGTTGTCTCTACTGGCAACCGATAAGGTTGCAGAAGGAGTGCCTGAAGAGCCCGCCAATTAATCCAATTGGCTAACATGATCTGTTGCATTTGGGGATGGGGTTATTTCCAAGTTTAGTTATACAGAAACTGCAGGAAAGATTTAGGTTTGTTTTTCCACTGAAGCTGTGCCTATAATGATATACTCAATAAAGAAGACCTTTGAGAAGCAGCCAAGTCTCAGAGTTCTGATTTGCTTGGGTTTGTTAGTCGGAGCCTTGACACAGGTGCTAGTCTCACCCTCCTATGTACGTACTCTGAAGCACCCTTTCCAGGTTGAATTCAAAGCACTGCGCCGTCTTACTATTTAGGACCTATTTAATAGGTTTCTCATCATCAGATAATAGTTGATTCACTATGATATTTAGCAACGAGTTAAATATAGGACACTAGTAGATTTAAATAGTTTATCATCTTTACACATCCAATGGCATCTAATCGTCTGGATTAAAACAAACCATTCATGAGGAGCTCCAAAAGATTATGCAAGAGGAGCTCAAGTTTTTCTTAGATCTGTACCTACTACAGAAAGTTCTTCATGCAAGATATGGATATAATCATTGCGACAATTCATGTTTTGCTCCAGAATTGCTATCAGGCAGCAGCCTAATTATATAATAATTACCAAAGCATATAGGTTCTTTGAATAAGTCCCTCACTTCAGAACATAATGCAACTAACCTACTTGGTGGCAAAGCAGCTGATCCATTTCCAGGAAACTTTAAAGAGAATAGTTCAACCTTCCTTTAAGATTTTGAAAACAAGGACTCCTAATTGAAATATCTCAAAACTTTACAATATTTTTTTATCATTACGAGATTCTCTTTGCTGTTAGTTAAAATCTTGACAAATCTGGGACAAAAATCCAAGCAAGAAGAACTTCAAAAATGGATGTTCTAAAAACCAGATATAAGACAACTTTCCTTATTAGAATCATTTAGATAAGCAAAAAGGCAGTCTGGCTGACCCACATATATAATGCATTTTCAATATTTGATTTGAAGCAAGGAAGCTACACTGATCTAGAGTAATAAGTGAAATCAACTGAAAGGGGTTAAAAAAATGACAACAGGAAGGAGAATGGTAGATGAAACTCATAAAATTATAAAAGCAACTAAAACATGGCAAGAGGTTTATTTCTTATATAGCAAGAATTTGCTGAGTAGGAATAGAAAGGATAAGAAAAGCATCCTTGTAATGAAAGGGAAGGAAAAAAAAGAGGTCAGATCATGAAGGGAAAAAGACAACACTGAATAGAATGAAAGTAACAATGAAATAACAGTCAAATAAAAACTTTCTGGGCTTTTTTCTTGTAAAAGAAACAATTTTTAAAGTTATGGCTGTTTCTCTCCCTCTTTCTTCCTGTTGCTCTTCTCTTCTGGCCTTCTACAAATACCAGCTGAGTTGCTGGAACCATGGGGATGAATAAATCATATTCAAACAGACAATTCTTGAGCAATTTTTGCACTGCATCAGCCAACCAGCCCCTGCATGTTAGCTTTCCAGGAAAGGAAAGTGGTTGAGGGCCATCAGTTAATTACTTGCAACTCCAGTTCACTTGCTGATAAACAAACCTTTAGTGGCCCTAAATTAGGCACAAAGCACAGATTTCAAACTAAGACAGAAGCCTTGTAAGAATCAACATGGCTCAATGGTGAACTCTTGAGCAGATCCAATAGAGTAATGTCCCAAATACATTTTTCATAGTTATGTCTACATGCAGGGTAGATAACTTTGAAGATCTGACATTTTAAATGACAATTCTCACAACACAAAACAGTATAGGAATTCTGGGGACTACCATCCAAAACATTTAAGAGTACTAAGTTAATCTACTACATATCTAATAGATACAAAGGGAAATATACTTTTTGTTATTATTTTCAAATAATTAAACTTTAGTTTCTCTTTGTAGAATTTGTTATGATTACATCACTGTGAAGTTAGCTTTTTTAGAATTAGAAATTTTGAAAATTACTTTCAGGAAGTTTTGAAACATAATAGCAATATTGATGGCATAATTCAATACTGATGACAATAATGATTATAAGACCCAGTTTGGTGTAGTGGTTAAAGCATGAGGCTAGAAATCTGCTGAAGGGACATAATAGTAGAATAGGTAGAATTAGTGGGACATAATAACAACTTGCTATTTCCTTCTGTAAGAATTGCTTTCCTCCTGTAAGAATTAGAATTGCCTCTGCCATTTTCTTCTACTAGTGATCTAATTCCTGATATCTTGGTTTTTTTTATAACTTGGTACCTGGAACGGAATAGTCATAGCTTGGCAGGGTTACACTGGGCAAATACCTATGTTGCTAAGCTCCCAGCCCCTCCTGTTCCTTGCTGCATGGCCAATGCAGGGCTATAAGGAAGGCATGAGCCAGGGGGCCAGAATTGGGTACTAAGCTATAAAACGACGCCATACTTTCCCCAGGGTGTGGCCTTCCTTGCATATCTCTTTTGTATATGTTTGGAACGATTTACCAGCTCTTTGCTTTGATCAAAATAAATGCTGATTCTTTCTCAAGCCTCTGCTTAAATTCTTCCTTTTGGCATATTGTAGACTTAAGCACATTGCCAAACCTTACACTGTAAACTGTGACTTGTGGTCCTGGTTTATGCATGAAAGTCAGCTAGCTTACTTTGGGGCAGTCATTCTGTTGTGGCTCAGCAGTGTGCTACAGCTCTGACAGCGGATTCTGACTTAGAGGGAGATCTGGAGATCTGCTGCTGATACTGAGCCTGTGGCTGGGCCATCCACTAGTTATCAGGGGCCTTCGGATTGTGATAGCAGTAGAGAAGAGGCCCTGAGTGATGCAAGAACTCAGAGGTTAATGAGAAGGCAGCAGCAGCAGCAGCAAAGGAAGGGAAGAAGCTGAGCCACAGCTGACCAGTAATTGGCTACAACCACTTAAAAGGGGGTGTGGTTGGAAACGGACTCTTACAGAGAACAACTCATTGGTTTGGGAACATCAAGTATCCTGTTTGGTCCTAGTATCGTGGTTTGTCTTAGTTACAGTAATCCTTGTTTGAGCCTTCGGTGTTGCATATCTGTCTCTGTTTTCCAGTTAAACCGTGCGTCTTTGGCTTTGAACTAACTAGTGTGTCTCTTTGTTATCTGGACAGTTGGTGTTTTGCCCGGAAAAGTGTGTACGCTTGCCAGAGGCTATTGGCAAGTTTGAACTTTCTATTGTAATATTCGGCATTAAAGGAGTCTGTGCTTTTAAGGAAGAGCCTCTATCTGTGCGTTATGGGGGTGGAACCCAACACATTCTCTCTCAGCCCATCTCACCCCACAGGATTCCTGAGGTGGGGAAAACAGGAAGGAGTTTTACGTATATTCCCCATCTTGAGTTATTTATAAAAATAGTAACAGTGGGATAAAAAAAACTAAAATAAATAAAAATCCACCAAAAGATTTGAAGCACTTACATTTGCATTGGGAACACTTCCACTAACACAGATGACATCTTGTTTTTGAATTGCTAGTACCTCTTTTGAAAGCTTCAATCGGATTTCATAGGCATTTTCAGATATTTCATCATATAGCAAAGCAATTCCAGTTTTTGTCTGTAAAGCAAAATAATATCAGAGATCAAAATGACAGACTTGTGAGCATGTTTCTTTTCAAAATGGTAAGTTTGTCTCTATAATGCCAGATGCATCTATCTATAATAACAGATGTTTTTCATCTATTTCTTCAGAGCAGTCTTAAGAAGTTACAGGGAGATTTTTAGGGGAAGTATTCCAAGTTCCTATTTTCATGAGTTAACCTACTACTGATACTTAACTTAGTTCTTATACACAAGCAAAATTACACAACATAACTGATAAAAATGCCTCATCTAGTTCCATCCACATTTTGACAGAGAAGACCAATTCTTCTATATTGTCCCCTAAATAATTTATAAAACCTCTGCCACTTCCAACATAACACTGCTGTTGCAGTTTCCACCCAATGCTAGGCAAAAAACTAATTTTAGTAAGTGACCTCAAGTTATGAAAATAATGAATCTAAATCACCTTGCCATGCAGAAAAAAGAAAGAAAATCTATACTGCATTACAGCATCTACAGGTGTTTATTTTGGAATATTGAGATATTTCTTGGCAAGCAGATAGGTTACAGGAAATGCTCGTCGTACACTCATTAGTTCAGCAACTATTGAAACTTATGGCAGTGTTGAAAAAATGGATTTATCATCGGTCCTTAAAATTCCCACTGTCAAAGTATCCCCATGACCACATGACTATGATCCAGACACTCAGGTGGCCTGGCTCATGATAACATCACAGTGAACGATGACAATGTCACATGATCACCAGTTGTGACCTTCCCTACAAAGTCAATGGGGAAGTCAGCAGGGAAGATTATAAATTGCCCCAGTAAATATCTCCTGCTGATTCCCCCTCCCCACGGATTCTGCTGTGGTGTGTGAAGTCCGTAGCATCCCCCCCCCCCCCGTCCGCAGCACCACCCTCCCTCCTGTAGCCCCTGATGACCAGCTAAAGGCCTCTGCCAGCCTCCTCACAGCACCCTCTCACAAAGTACATATGTACCGCCTCTGCTCCTGCCTCTTCCCGCTTAACAACCCACACTTCCTAGGATTATAATGGCAATTGGGATTGCAAAGCAGTTACATGATGTTACATTTTAAAACTGCATTGCTTAGCAATGGCAACAGTGGTCCCAAATGCCATCATAACCTGAGGACCTCTATTATTTTTGGGCAGCGCAAGAATAATGTACTTGATCCTGGTTCCTTTAGGGTTTTATAAAACTACTGCAGAGGTTTGACCTTAGATTTAAAAACATTTCTACAACCAAAAATTGTTTTATTTAGTATAAAAGTAAAACTCTGGAGGGGGAAAAGCATATCTGAATTAAAACTGAAAAAGATAAGCACTGTATTAAATTTTCTAAAGTAGGATAACATTTTGATATTATTCAGGAAATCAGTAGGAAACAAGAAGACTTTGGACCCAATATTCATTTTTTATCTATCGTTATATTGAAAATACAAGTAGAAATGTCAGGTATCGGCAAAGGAAGCAACAAAGTAATAAAATTTATTGCATGCTTTTTTATTTAGATGAAGTATATGATAAACTTGAATTATGGAACATTTTATGAGAAAATGGAGTTGAAGGTTGGTTGATGAATATGATAAGAGTAATATATAATGGAAATAAAACATGCAGGTGACAATAGTTCAACACTGAGCCAGGAGCATAAAAAATATGTGTAAGATCCCCTTTGTTATTTAACTGGACAGCCCATGACCAACTGGGCCAACCTTTCAAGGATATTTCCTTACTTAAATAGAGAAACAGAATGACCATGGGAGGGGGGAACCTCCCCCAAAACAGTAGGTGTATGCTTCTGCATTGACTTTGCTTATGACAAGTTGGCAGGTAAAGGGAAATGGAAGGAGTGGATTTATGGGATGGAATGTTGGCCAAAAGATGGTGGAAGTTATAAGAATGAATGAATATGAGAATGAGAATGAGAATGACAGGGGCTCCTGTCCTTTTTGTCTCCCAGAGGGCTGTGAAGGCCTGGTCTCTCCCCAGGCTGGCTAGGTGAGCTGTGAAAATATTTGATCTAGTGTCTAGGGAGAAGGGTATGTTTGCAGTGGTGATGAGTATCTAGGAGGGTGGAGGTTTATTCTCCAAGTTTATGGGTTGGTTTCTGGACATTTCATTACCAGGCTAGGTAACATCTTCAGTGGAGTTTGGGGGATGTCTGTATCTGTGTTCTTCTGTTTATAAAGGCTTTGTGTTTTCAGTAGGTCTTGTGATGGGGAAGTCACCCCAGGTGAGGGTCTTCTGATGGGTTCTGTGTGGGTGTGTCAAATGAGAGTCCAATGGTCAGAAAAAAATACTGTCTTCAGAAGAAAATACACTTTTTCAGTAAATAAAAAAGGCAAAATCTGCTCACTACTGTACACCAGGCAAGGTACTTTTCCTGCAATCTCAAAGTAAAATTGGATGTTGCCGTCTCCACTGAAGATGAGCCAAAAGCTCTTTTCTTAGATGAAATATGGAATGCTTCAGTTTCAGAAAACATAGGACCCACTATCTACTTTTTTTTGTCATCATTTTTTATTTGTTTTTTATTTATTTATTTTATTCAAATTTGAACAATTAAACATTAAAAATCCCCTTAAAATTACTAAAATTTCAGTGGGTCACGCTAATCCGGCTTGCCGGAAGAGCCAGGTCTTCAGTGCTCGGCGGAAGAGTCTCAGGTCTGGGACACTCCGGAGCTCTGGAGGGAGATTGTTCCAGAGGGCTGGGGCCGCTATGGAAAAGGCCCTCCTCCATGGAGTCACCAGGCGACATTAGTTATAAACATCATTCCTTTGTGTTCATGCTAACATTATTAATCTTCATCATTTTTATCAACTAAGTGCAATCTTATTTTACCTGTTCATTCAATCCTTCATATTTGTATTAACAATATTATTAGTCTTTATCATTTTTAGCAATTAAGTATAATTACCACTTCAATATTTTACTATCACATTTAGATAACATCTTTATATTATTTCCACCTCTGTAAAGAAAAATTGCCCCATTATTCTCCTTATCTCTATTTTCATCTGTTTTTTTATATTCCCTCCATAAATTCACTTTTAGATATAAGCACAAGTCTAGATATCATTCATATCTATCTCTTTACTACTAACAATTATATAATGCAGTTTATAATGCACTTGCCTAGCATCTATATCTTCTTTCCTTCTCTTATTTTCTTTCATTCTATAAACATTAATATTCTAATATTCCCCATAAGCCTTAATTTTGCCTTAGTTTACAATCAGGCTATCCAAACACTTAAATGGCTACTTTTAACCTTCACCTCTTCTTCTTGTTAAAGATAAAATCCTTATAAATCTTCTAATTTGTCTTCCAGACTTCTCTTCCTCATCTTCATCTAAGTCTTGATTCAATTTCAGAGTCCGTCCTCTCAATATCTCTTGTTGCCACGCATAGTTGTCTGCGCATATTTCAGTCTCTTTTTCAAAAGTATTCCCTTGTCTCTCCAATTGTTGATTTCTCTTGTTTATTTTATCTAGTGTCTCTTCATGTGTCAGCTGACTACTCCCACCTTTTGTACCAATCTTTGCTTTTTAAACTGTTGAAAATCCAATCCTTCTGGTCTCTTTGTCCTATTTATTTATTTATTTATTTATTTATTTATTTATTTTCGATTTATACCCTGCCTCATTTCCCCGGTCAAGGGCAACTTGAGGCAGCTAACAGAAACTAAAAAACAATATATTGCAATTTAAAAGTCAAACACAACCATCCATCCAATCACATCCATTCAACGACCTTCAAAAGAGGGGTGGGCATGTCAATTCCAGGCCCTCCGTCAAAGGCAGGTGTCCGTGGCCTTGCAGAAAGCAAACAAGGTAGGGATGGTCCTAATCTCTACTGGGAGCTGGTTCCAGAGGGTTGGCACTCCCACAGAGAAGGCTTTAGC
>JANHGC010003292.1:67771-79377 GCA_027560395.1 Boaedon fuliginosus | reverse complement strand
GGGATGGGTTTCTCCCGGTTCGCTGGTTACCCGCTTTGTGGACGCACTTCCGATTCAGCTGTCAAAAGCGCGCTGCGCGCGATCGACAGAGAAATCTTCGTGTTATTCTGAAAACACTCTGATCGAACAGCTGTGCAGCAGCTATCCGCGGATGGCCTCTGCATATCTGTTGGATCAGAGTATTTTCAGAATACCATGAAGATTTCTCTGTTGATTGCGCGTAGCGCGCTTTTGACAGTTGAATCGGAAGTGCGTCCACAAAGCGGGTAACCAGCAAACCGGGAGAAACCCATCCCTGCTTATCACCTATTCTTACACTTGCAACATTACAGCATCTCCATATCACATGATCAAAATTCATGCAGTTGATAACTGGCATTATTTACAATAGTTGCACTGTCCTGGGTCAGTTGACACCTTTTGTAACCTTCCCAGTTTGGGGTTCAATTGTGGTTGTATATCAGCGACCACCTGTATTAATTAGTGTACAGTACTGCACTAAACCCCTGAAAAAAGAACCTAAATGGGCATGACCAAAACAATGGCTCATATGAATCTTTTATCTTTTTCTGATATGTATTATAAATTGCAGCCCATTTTCTGTGCATCAAATTGCAAAACACTGTTTTCATCAGATTTCAATTTGATAATAGTACTAAATTGACATCATTACAATAAAGACTTCTTTGTTATAATGAAAATTTCTCCTTTACACTTCACATATACAAAATGCATAGCTAAGCTTTTTTTTTTCTCTGAAAGTTTTTGGACTCTATCACAGCTTAATCTGCAAAAAAATTTCAGATATTTTGAAACTGGTTGTGGATTGCATTCTCATGAGTATCTTCATATACTTTATATAAACGGTGCCTTGAGGTTTTACTAGCAGTTTGTCCAGTTTGTAAATCAAACAATAGCACATTTGTTTCTATCTTACGGCTTTCTTGAATTCATAAAAATTTCATATGTTAGTTTTTACCAACTCAAGAAATACTGAGCAGTACTTGAAACAGAAATGCAATATATTTCATTATGGCGGAAAAGTCTATGCCTTGTCATACCTTTGCTTTGTTATGACAATACAAAGAAATAGCATGCTTTTAGAAGAGAAACTAATACAAGTCTATTCTTGTGCAAATAACGCTAATTGTCTGGTGTTTGAAGGACACAACAGCTCAGTGAACTGTGTCATATTTATAGACAAACTGACATTAAAATCTAAGGGAATTGATGAAACTTCTGATGATATACATATAAAATAATCTCCTGAACAGATATGGATTTTTATTTTATTTTTTGCATTAAATGTAAGCAAAGAGCTTGGATTTGAAGCAAATAAGAGGTGTGTTTGATGGAATGACATAACCTATCTAACAGTACTGGAGAATAAGAAGTAATCAACACTTTAAAACACACTACAATTGGTAGTATGAGATGCCCATGAAAATACTGTAATAGCTTTAATGAAAATGTTTAGCTTGACAAGTGGTTTTTTGTCCCCAATAAAAACCTCTTAAAATGAATATTCCCTGTCAAAATGACAACAGAAGAGGTAAGAATGAAATATGATAGAGATGGAATATTTAAAAACTAGTAAGAAGTTAAAAGCATATTAAAAAGAGCAGTTTTATATTGGAACTCAAGCCACAAGTGAAAAACAAATAGCAAGAATGCTTGGCTCTACATAAAAGTTTAATAGAAAAATTAATAGCAGAGCATTCACTTGCAATGTATTGCTATAAATAAATTTCCTTCTGTATGATAACAAACAGCATTTAATCTTTTTGTTCATATGGTAAGTTTGGAAATAGAATATTGGGTGAAATGTAAGAGCAAAATTGCACCTGTGCAAAGCGGCTTTCCTCTGGTCTACAGCCTCCAACCCACCCTCAAACTCCAGAGGCTTTGGAGAATCTTTAAAACACATTTCTTAGCATTCACGTGGGGAGGGTGATAAATAAATGCCACCTTGATGTTATCAGCAGAACCTGTTTTCATCAATGAAACACAGAACTGGATTTTGACTTTGCGTACTTCATGCATCAATTAGACAGTTTTTAAACTATACATACAAATTTAAAGAGGGCAGATCTTCACTGTTGCTACTAAGCACTGTACTAGTAAGTTCCCCATCATTTTCCACAGAAATCTCATGGGCCATGGATACAACAGTAAGACTAAAACCCTTCTCCTTGATATCTAGTTTTCCTAAGTACAGAACATTGTTCACTGGGACAACAAGCAAAGTACTAACTAAGCATCTTGGATCAGTCTCTATGATCTTGATGGTGAACCTATGGAGAGTCCTCTAAGTGAGCACCCACACTATCACCAGCTGCTCTTCTGGTTTCTGGCACGCACGCTTTTAGCCCGGGAAACGGCCCAGGAAACGGCCTGAAATATGGCCTGAAAATGGCCAAACAGCTGTTTTCCAGGCCATTTTTGGTGTGAAAAAACGGTCAGATGCACACCATCCAGCTGGTCTTTGCCGGCACTGGAGCACCAGAAAATGGCCCCAAAACAGGCCATTTGGGGGCCTTTTTCAGGCCATTTTGGGTCATTTTCAGGCTGTTTTGGGGCTAAAAGTGGCCTGAAAATAGCAAAAAAACAAGCCATTTTCCAGGCTGGTTTTGGGGCCCTTTTCAGGCCGTTTTCAGGCCACTTTTGACAAACAGCCTGAAAATGACCCAGAAAACTGCCAAAAAAACAGGCATGCGAGCACCAGCAAAGTGGTCTTCGGTTTTCCAGCACTCCAGTTTTCCAGCACTCCAGCACATGCACATGCGTTCCGATTTGGGCATTTGGTGCCAAAAAGGTTCGCCATCACTGCTCTATGATCAAGTGGTTAATTCTATTTAAATTAAAATGGAATGGAACAAATCTGAGTAAAAACTATACTTATTTATGTCCAAGGCAAGATCTTATAGATTCGAGCTATAGTAAAATAAGATGGGCATCTAACCTTCCTCACATTCTAACGTAGGAAAACATTGCATCTAATATAACAGAATGTCACTGAATATCAATGATCCACTGGAGATAATGAAGCCAAAAAAAGCTTGCAATGAACTTATTCAGATCAGCTGAATAATCTGGTCCAAAAGGATTCAAAGCAGAATGTAGCTGCATACCTATCTCATTTACCTTTTCCTCCATAGAGAACTGTGATTTTAATTTTCTAAAAGCAAATAATCAAATCTGTGTTTCTCAAACACCAAATAAACTTCCCAGCTTGCTGTAGAATCTCTGGGCATGTTGCCTAAAATCATTTTGTGATGCCCATTGTCCCCAAATGTTGCTTGTGCTGTGTGTTAATTACTATTTGAACTGTCCTTAAAGGATTCAATAGTATCGATGCAATTGTCCCCTTGTATGAGCTTCATCAATATTACATTGCTGTAATCAAAGCTATTTCTATGCTTTAGGGAGTGTCACAAATGGTTTTTCTTTTTATTTGTAAGGTTAACTAAACATGAGAAGCATATTCATTTTAGAAAATATGGAAAATATTGGCCACAAGTGAGATGCATCCATTTTTCAGATTATTGCTATCTACAACATTGAGTAGACAGTGTTGGTTTCTTTCTTCGTTTGGAATTGAACTTAATTATTTTATGTGCAAAAGAGAACTTTTGATGCAAATGCATCTGGGTATAAGGATTAAATTACAGAAGAGTGACATAAAATCCATCAGATTTTGGAGTAAAAAGCTGATCTTCTGCTACTTTGTTGACATATGAGTTAAAATTGAATGGTACAAAAGTAGACAAGACATCAAGGGCTATTTTTACTGAAATAGATGGGGATTATTTTACAAGTTTGAACAACTTCTATTAGTCTAAATCCTAATTCAATGAAGAACAGCTCTCTGTTATATCTGATTCACCTTTACTAATCCCACAAATAATATGGTATCTGTTGTTGTTGTTTTTATAAGAAAGCCACAATTCTAGTTTTTGAATATAGCATGATGAGCTTCACTTTCTAACCAAAAGAGGTGGGTAAGAAGAGATTAAACTACATTCAAAAATTCTGAAGATGCTCTAATAACTTCTGGAAGGGCCTTGTTGTGAGGACTACATCTCGCCAGGGTCTTAACTGCATCAATAAAGTCAAATGCTAGAAAATATCTTAAACTTTCACTTTTTAAAAAAATGTAAATCCTGGGTTAGTACTATCCCTTTAACCAAAAGAAACTATGTATATAGCTTCTGCTTTTCCATTCTTTACAAAGTATATATCATAGCAAGAACAATGATAAAAGCAGAGGGGAAGATGAGAGGGTTATACAGTAAAGAAACTTAACTGGAGTCCATTAAGTTTCTAGGAATAAGTACAGCACAATTAATGAGTACTCTAATTAATGAATTACTACTTTAGAATTATCTCTGCCACTTTTTTATTTTCAGCTAGACTCCATATGTACTTTTATCTCAATGCCAAATAAAATATGACATTAAAAACTTATTAAGAAGATTTTCTACTTATTCGACATAGATGCTGTGGTTTGAATCTTGGTTATTTGCATGCTCAAAGCTATAACTTTCCATAAAGGGTATTTAAAAGAAGTGATAGTTAAGAACTATATGAAAAAAAGGAAAGATAGGAAACATTATTTCAAGAAAGAAGAACAAATAAGGACAGAAAATTGGCCGCAACCAAGTTTTTATTAACTTCCACCATTTTGTGAGAAAGAAAACATATTTGCAACATCTTTCTATATGACGCATTTGTAAATGCTTCTTGAAATACACAATACTGTTAAAACAAGTACTAAAAATAAGCTTTTTAATAATTAGAGCTTGATTATTTGTAGTCCACATCATATTATGAAAGTTTTTCCTCAGACCTATGGTGAAGAGGACTCTAAAACTTTATGGGTGATTATGGGTGATGGGTGTTTAAACATTGTGATGGGTGCCAAACTGGCAGCCCTCAGGCTGGATGCACCACGTGAAGATCACACCCACCCCAGCTCCGCAAAGGCAAAAAACATCTCAATACATCGTGTGACGTGATCGAGTTTGATACCCGTGTTATACATGGAAGCTACAAAGCTGCAAAGAGATTTCCTTAGCACCACACTAAATTCTTATTTGCTATTCCAAAAGGCTTACACATCCAAAAAAGAATGTATAAACCTGTTCAAATATATGTTCCACGGTAACTGATAACAGAATAATGATGACCCCATTGGAATTGAAAGATACCATTACTCCATCTAGACCCATCTTACATACTTTACCAGAGGAGGCTTCAGATAGGAGTCTGCCAACATTTTTAGTTGGAGTTGTCAGCACAGAAACTAGAATATTATGCCAGTAATAAGCTATACAACTGAGGTATTCTTGATACAAAGATCAAAATCATTTCAGGGGAAATTATATTAAATCTGAGCAAAGTTAAGGGAAAATACATTGAAATTTTCTCCGAATTGAGTATTCTAGGGAATAATGGTGAGATGGACGCCACTGACCTTTGGAATACCACTTCCCTTTTTAGCATATGATTGTCCAACCTTTTGGCTTGCCTGGGCTGCATTGAGTGAAGAGAAATTTTGGGTCACATATTTTTGGGCCACATATAAAATATATAATGTAGTTAATGTATATAAATAATAAAAAGGAAGTTTGTTATTTTGTGGGATGGCATTACCAGCTGTCAGATGCTGTCAGCAGGCCATGGGTTGGACATGCCTGCTTAGCACATGAAGGAAAAAATGGGGACAATTCTGTTGGAAAATAATATTAAGGAGTGTTTTCAGAAAATCATCCTGGTGCATAGAATAATTGCCTGTTGTCATAGGTTCCAGCTACTTGTTTCTCCCAGTTTGGAACCTGTGTTTCTCCCTGCACTGATTTTGTAGGATCTATAGGAAAAGTATCCATGATACCCTTTTGGTTGGTTGATTGTATATCCCTTTTAATTATGAAGAATTCAATTAAAATTTTAAAAAAATCAATTAATTAAATTGATCAATTTAATTAATCAATTAAAACATTATCTTATTTAAAATAAAGTAAATGTACTTGGTTGAAGTATAGGTAGTCCTCAACTTACAACCACAATTGAGCCCCAAATTTATGTTGCTAAGTGAGAAATTTGTTAAGTGAGCTTTGTTCCGTTTTACGACTTTTCTTGCCACAGCTGTTAAGTGAATCCCTGTAGTTGTTAAATTAGAAACATGGTTGTTAAGTGAATCTGGCTTCCCCATTTACTTTGCTTGTCAGAAGATTGCAAAATGTGATCAATCACATGACCATGGGTCAAAGCAATGGTTGCAAGCATGAACTAGTTGCCAAGCATCTGAATTTTGATCACATGATCATGGGGCTGCTACAACGATTGTAACTGTGAAAACAGTCATAAGTCCCTTTTTTCAGTGCCACTGTAACTTTGAACGGTCACTAAGTGAACTTTGTAAGTCAAGGACTATTGTCAAGTGCAAGAAGTCTGGAACCAGGATAGAATTCAAAAGTACTACAAGTTTCTTTCATGCTACCTATACCCAAGAATCTGAACTACTAGCAGTCAATAAAAATTGGTATCAATGGACTTCAAGGGGGCTGGACTTAGGTCTCTTGCGGGAATGACTCCAGACTAATGATGCTCCCTGCCCTCAGGTTCAGACTTGTCATCTCCTACAAGTATAATGGGTAATCAAACTACAGTTTTTAAAATTTACCCCTAACTCTCCCTTTATCCATTCAGTTTTCACAATTATATTCTATATTTAAACTCAATTCAAACTTGACATTTTTAAAATTTTCTCAAATATAGACTTTTTTTTTAAAAAAAAGCACATAAGCTTTTTGAGATCATCTGTGCTATAACAAAGTTTGGCCAAAGTTTGCATTACAGCACTCTGAGGTAAAAGAATATATATTTTTTTCATCCCTAATTGATTACAATGGCTTTTCCTGTTATAAAATGTTCCATTGAATTTAGTGCCAAACTTATAAAATATCACTGGAGCCACAGCTTCCCCTTTAAAATACTAATGAATTTAGAATTCCGTATTTCTGCCGACAGGATTGGACAAGTTGTTCTCCCTCAGTCCTGGGACTGTTTCCAGATATTGTCTGAGACATCAATCCCAGACTGAACTACTGTACATCACAACATAAGTCTATAAAATTGCTTCCTGGAAACAGCAAACACATTCTACACCCACATATGCACATATACACACTTAGTGCCCACATCAGGATTCATTTAGAGTTTGAAGGCTCATATTAATAGACTAAGACCATTTTAAATTTATTGTGTTGCCTAACATCAGAAGAAATTAGTGTAAACATTTCTAGTTGTTCTACTCAGCAGATAGTGTTATATAGCTGTATTACTTCTGAAATTTATATTGGCAAGTTGAACATTATATATGTTATTCTCCTACAAAGAATATTTATTGTGTCATTAACCTGCGGTGGTACACAAAATGCATTATTCTTCTCTGATCAGCTTATAGTACATAATGTACCGCATGTGTAATGAATGCAAGCAGAAAATAATTAAAGTACAAAGAAAAGGAATGGCTCTAACGAGTAAGCTCCTACATTTAAAAGTACCATATATACTCTAGTATAAGCCAAGTTTTTCAGCACCCAAAATGTGCTGAAAAAGTCAACCTCGGCTTATATTTGAGTCAAAGCTAAAAATATTTATTATTTTTACATTTTGGGCCCTCCCAGCCTCCCCTAGGGTGTATTTACCTATATTCCCTGTGTTTTCAGCACATCTGATAATCGGGTCTCCAGCCAGTCAGCAGGAAAACCCCTAGAGGCTTCTGCCAGAAGTTTCTTTCTTTATAAAACAAACTTCCTGCAGAAGCCTCAAGGCTGAAAAAACAGCTGAGGCAGGCTGCAGAGTCGATCAGCTGTGCTGAAAACACAGTGAATATAGGTAAATATACCCTAGGGGCGGCTTGGAGGGCTCAAAATCTAAAAAAAAATTATTTTTATTTTTATTTTTTCAAACATCAACCCCACCCCTGCCCTTGAGCTGAGTAAATTCAAAGGGTAAGATTATATATCTGTGCTATATTTGGGGATATGGTAGATGTGGCCCAGTTTCAGGGTTCCTGTTTAGAAGCATTGGGAGAGGTGGGGGATGGCTTTTAGATGTTTTAGCTAGAAGTCTCTTTTGCAAGTGATCCTGCTGAGAAAGGCTGATGTTTGGAGGTCACAAGGTTGATGTTTGGAGGTCACAAGGTTGATGTTTGGAGGTCACAAGGTTGATGTTTGGAGGTTACAAGGTTACTTGCCTATTCTAGGTGAAGAGAAGTGCAATAGTAAAAGGTTATAGCCTAGAAATGTAGCCTGCAGAGTATTTCCAGGTAAAGTTAGGAAAATTCTCTCTTCTGAATATCCGTATGAGAAATGGGATATGAGCACATGAGGCATCTTGCTTTGTGTATGTTCTCAATGTACATAAGTAGAAAAATAAAATAAAATACATTCATCAAGAATCATCAAGAATCATAAGATACAACACTTAGTGATAGCCATAGGTTACTAATAAGCAATACTAATAAGCAATCAAATCTAATACTCAAATGCTCATAATCAAATAGTAATCAAATACTAGGAAACAAATAAAAAACAATATAAAAATTTAAAGATACAAGCAACGCGGCATAGTCATAAGTGAGAAGAGAGAGGGTCTAGGATGAGAAGAGTAGTAGTAATACAGACTTAGTAGTAATTTGACAGTGTTATGGAAATTAGTTGTTTAGCAGAGTGATGGCATTCAGGAAAAAAAACTGTCCTTGTGTCTAGTTGTTCTGGTACGTAGTGCCCTATAGCGACCTTTTGATGGTGGAAGTTAAAATAATTTATGTCCAGGATGTGAGGGGTCTGTAGATATTTTCACAGCTCTCTTTTTGACTCCATTGACAGGTCCTCAATGGAAGGCAGGTTGGTAGCAATTGTTTTCTCTGTACATGCAATAACCATTTCTCCACTTTTGATCTCATGCTGTATTTTGGGGGGATAGAATCATCTCTGGCTCGATTCTTATAGGAAGATATTTATGTAAGTTGCAAAAGAAAAAAAGAGCTGGGTGTGTGTGTGTGAAAATCTATCTTGGCTCATATACCACCCTCAGCCACCACATACGTTATCACTGATCTATATGTATATTACCCCAAAACTACTCTGTTTGTGCGTAAGAAGCATATGTAAAGAAAAAAAAAACAATAAAATGGATTTTTCCTTTTTTTATTCCTTCTGTAAAGTACCTTTGTGAGATCAGCAAGCAAAGTAAACGGGAAGAACAGGTGTAGGGGTGACTCCCAAGCCTTTCTTTTATGTCCCTTCTCAGCTAAAAATCATCCAAATGCAGCTGCTTTCCCTCTACAGGGAAAAAGAGATTGAAAAGCTACCTTTTATCCCCGTGGAAGTAAAAACAACTTAAAAGGATGCAATTTTCAGCTAGGAATGAAAAGGCTTTGCATTTTCTTTCCTCTTCTGCCAGAATCTCTGCTCCGTGAGAAACCGTCTGGAAGAACATAGCCACAAAAAGTCACGTAATATGCTATTTGGGAGATACTCAGGGCTCCAAATGTGCAGTGCTGGCACCTACGGAAGATGGACAAGAAAGGAAAGATATAATAGCAAACGGGAGCGTAGAGCTTGGGCCACAGTTCCCATCGCTGGAGTAGACTTAGCCACTGACTTCACTCAATGCAGTTGATTTATTTACCAAACAAACCCACCTTATGGGTGTGCATATATTGCATAATAAGTTCTCTACTTACAACCACAACTGAGCCCAAAATTTCCATTGCTGAGCAAGGCAGCTGTTAAGTGAGTTTTGTCCCATATTATGACCTTTCTTGCCACAGTTGTTAAGTGATTCACTGTGGTTGTTAAGTTAGTAACACAGCTGTTGTGTGAATCTGGCTTCCTCATTGACTTTGCTTGTCAGAAAGTCAAGGTGATCCCGTGACCCCAGGACACTGCAACCCTTTATACCTATCTATCTTCTTCCTCTTCTTCTATATATATAAAACTAGCTGATGACCCAGTCTTGCTCATTTTTTTTTTGAAAGGAAGTATACTTGTGCCAGAATGGTGCAAGCAGCTGAAGTTCCTTTGGGGCTGAATTGGAGCCTTGCAGAGTGCTCTTCCCCCGCATTTGCCTCAGCTAAAGTCTGTTTGAAAAAAGTGGAGTTTTAGAACTTATCTCAGAGGCTTTCTGGGGTGCTAGCTGAAGTCCCTTTCAGGCTGTATTGGAGGCTTGCAGAGGGCTCCCCCCTCCTCCTCTTGCCTCAGCTAAGGTCTGTTTGAAAAAAATGGCATTTTTAAAAAGGGGCTGTCCTGGACATGCTCAGTAGAACTTTCTCATGCTATTTTTGCTGATGTGGGGGGAGTCCCCTTTGCCATGATTTTTGAGGGGGAAAAAGGGGGCAAAGAAGCCTATGACTCCCCCTCTCCACCAGTGCTGAATGGCTCGACCAATTTCAACCAAACTTGGTAAATAGTTAACTTACCCTCTGGGAACAAACACTGTGGGGGTAAGACAGCCCTAGCACTCAGGGTGTCTCTGTCCCCTAAAAATAGTGCTGATTACTCCACAAGCGAGGTCCCTCTGACATGCGATGCTGCGCAAGAGACCAACATCAGGCCCATAGAGCTACAGACCCATAGAACTACTCACTTGCGATGCTGCACAACAGACCAGTGTCAGGCCCATAGAGCTACGGTCCCATAGAGCTATGGGCCCATAGAGATACTCACTTGCGACACTGCCAGACAAAGCTGGATTATTGGCTAGTAATAAATACATGGCAATTGCCAAGCATCCAAATTTTGATCACGTGCAAAGGTTGTAAGTGTGAAAAATGGTCATGTCACTTTTTTCAGTGCCATTGTAACTCAGGCACTAAACGAATGGTTGTAAGTCAAGGACTACCTGCTAATCAAATAGTTGAGTATCAAACAAGATGCTAAAAAGTGAGCAGGTGTGGCAAGCTGTGTGAATGCAGCTTCTAGATCTTGAATCAATCTGCTTAAGAGTGTTCTTTGATCACAGTCTATGACAGTAGATGAATAAAGCAGGTCAGGCTGGAGCATCCCTTTTCTGAGTTTCAAAGACTGAATTGAAGAGGCTGGGAGTTCTCATGTGAATCATAATGTTGGTGTCCAAAACAAATCCCAAACTAATGAAACATTTCTTAGATGGGCTAGTGAAAAATGCATGTATGATTTTTTGTTTTCAAGGAAAACAAATCCTAAGAGGTTTTTTGCAAAAAAAATCAAAATGAAACAAAAAACCCATTGTTGTCTATAGGACCCCCCCACAAATGTTTTCATGTATTACCTGATATTAATTTAATCCCTTTCTCTCCTTGAGTCAACCACTTTTTAAAACAACAGTCAATCATTCTTATGTGTATGTGTGTGTAGACCCAATAAGACTACAAATTACAGTAGCTGTCACATTTTTTTTGAAAAATATGACCAAATTTGAAAAACAAAATTTGAATATTTGAAAAACAAATATGAAATAAGCTTGTGCATTTGTCAACTCTTCTCCTTGAGAAACAAGGAGTTTCAGTCAACAGTTTTTTTAAAATCTCTAATTGAACCACAAAGTTTGGTGCA
>JANHGC010003292.1:55197-67671 GCA_027560395.1 Boaedon fuliginosus | reverse complement strand
CCTATCAATTTTATAAATGTTCTATAGGTGAAACAGGATGATTTGAAATGTTCTGGAATCTCACCCTCATCTTATACTCGAGTCAATAAGTTTTCCAGTTTTCGTAAGTAAAATTAGGTACCTTGGCTTATATTCAGATCAGCTTATACTCAAGTATATACGGATGCTTTTCAAATGTCTTATGGAAATGATACATGACAAAGGTTACAACTGGTGGGCAGAGGCATGGATTAGGTTTCTGTAGCTATGTTAAACTGATATCATTTTCTGACCTTATTGGTTTATGACAGGTGTAATGGAATGTATGAATGACCTTGGGGAAAGAGATGCTGTCAGGAACCACAATCACATAATGAACAGAAAAACAAACTTAGGAAGGACCCACCCTAATGGATCAAGTGATTAAAAATAGGGGGTGGGAAATTTGTACCTTCAGACTTGCAAGGTGGACATCACCCATCCCAGATAAATCAGATGGGACCCATGACTAGATGAACAAATTGTACTTTATTCTTAAGCTACATTAACTGAATCTTACAAGTCTCAAGGCACAAACTGGCTTGGGGCCCCAATAGGAGCATTCTACAGGGGAGTTAGTTTGTAGACTAAGAAGATCCTATCTCCAACCGGTTTGTGTATTGGTACTCAGTTTAACCAGGATTTTGTTAACTTTTATTGTTCAATGTTTTAACTTTTTAATATTTAATATTTCTGTTTTATGATGTAAGCCACTCAAGTGTCACTCAACAGTGAAATGGACTGCATATAAATTTAATAAGTAAATAACCCAGAAAGTATTGCAAAGCTCAGGAACAGGAAGAGTGGAAAAGAGTGCCATATCTAGAACAGCTACGGTACGTAATGGCAATAGCGCTTAAGACATATATACCATGTCACAGTGCTTTTTGCAGCCCTCTCTAAGTGGTTTACAGCATATTGCCCCCAACAATCTGGGTACTCATTTTACCGACCTCAGAAGATAATAAGAAGTTATAACCAACTTTAGAATTAGGACACAGCTAAATAGAAATAATTAAGATTCCTTGCAGACCAATAAAGGAAGGTTCATGCCCAGGCTGACTGGGGAATTCTCGGAGTTTAAATACATACAACTTAAAGTTGCTGAAAATGAGAAACACTGCATTAATTATTGCACACATCATATGCAAGAGACATCTAGTATAATCCTTTTCCACTTTTGTGTATTTGTGTACAATATTTTAGAACTGTGGCAAATTGATACATACTTTTTTCTCACTAATACCATTATAGATACTTTATTTTCAGACATGTTACCCAGGTACCAGCTGATCTGAAACTACCCTGAAAACAATTGTTATAACTAGTAGACAATATATATTTCTAAAAAGAGATGAAATAAGTTTTTTTTCTTCAATTACACTATTGTTTTAATTACTATGCTTAATTACTATGTTGGGAGTAAGAAATCCATCACTGTGACATCTCAGCCAATTAATTCTATTCTATTTGGTAGCAATTAGTGCTGAACAGCTTAGCTCCCACAAGAAAGAAAATACTCACATTGAGAAGAATTTCTATGGGTTTTCTTAAGATTGTAAACATTCTGAATTATTTAAGATGCAAACAAAACCCTTTGGAAAATTGGAGAAGTGGGCAAAGGAAGTAGCATAAGTTCCACTGCACAAGTCGAGGTAGAAAAATAATATTTTTGAAATTCTAATGTTGCATATCTTTCTGACAAGTGCATACTTTCCTACCTTACCATAAATGACCATAACATTGCTTTGTAATTTCTTTTAAAAAATTTTAATTTAAGCTATGATAAAGAGGAGTCACATAAGAATGAATTGTTGATGTTCAGAACCTGCATATTTACTAGCATTATCAGGTATCAACCAAATCTAGATTATCATCATCAGAAGCAGGAATTGGCATGTCTAATTAATTTGTATGTTAGGAACCTGAACCAAAATCTAGGCATTGCATTTTAATCAACCAAAAAAAAGAACATGTTTAGACTACTGCTGTAGATTGGGCCAATGTAGTTTTCCAGATAATTGTCCATTCACATGACAATAATGATACCTAAATATTTTCTCTCTGCATCAAGTATAGTCTTGAGAGAAATTTATTCTGTCATAATGAAAGGTGTCCTTCAAAACTGCCTCCAGGGTGATGTGTTCCTCCACTACACCTAAGTGAGAAATTTGCTTAAGGCTGACTTTTGCCTGTAGGACAATCTACTACCATTCTTCCTTGGGTAAATAAGAACAAACAATGAATGAAATAACTCATAATGCATCTATAAAATAAAATATACTACTGTACTTTTTTTACTAATGTGAAAAATGTGCTAGTTTGACTATAGCATGGGTGTTAAACTCGCCACATCATGTTGCCATCATGTGATGTTTTGCAAGATTTTCCCCATTCGCAGAGCTAGGGTGGGCGTAGCCAGTGCATGATGCATCCAGCCTGTGGGCTGTCAGTTTGACACCCCTGGACTATAGCAACAGCAATAGCACTCAGACTTATATACCGCTTCATAGTGCTTTACAGCGATCTCTAAGTGGTTTACAGAGTCAGCACATTGCCTCCAACAATCTGGATCCTCATTTTACCAACTTTGGAAGGTTGGAAAGCTGAGTCAACCTTGAGCCAATGAGAATTGAACTCCTGGCAGTGGGTAGAGTTAACCTTGAGCCAATGAGAATTGAACTCCTGGCAGTGGGTAGAATTAACTTGCAATACTGCATTCAGACCACTGAGCCACCATGGCTCTTGGTTATACTAAGTCCCTCCTTTTAAAAGTCTCACACCCAATTCTGCAGTTTCAAGCTTTAGGCCATCAGGAGAAATGATGTTATCAAGGGAAGGTGGGGGCCTTCCCCTGACACAGCAGACGTTGGAAAAACCATGTTGTACTATTGTTCTGGCCATCAGAATGGGATTCCTTCTTGTTCTCCTGGGAGGATCTCTCAATACACCTTTTGCTGATCTACTGCAGTGCTCTGGCTAAGCAAATGGAGTAACACTAATAAGATCAAGCATGGTGTGTTGCATTTGGATATGATAAGAACTCAGTAAGTTCACATGATATTGATGAGATGACAAGATCTCCTTTCCTTACTGGGAACTTTGTGGCAGACAATTCTGTAGTAACATTTAGGACAGGAGTCAGTACATAATTTATTGTTTGTTTCCTTGCTTGTTTGTCAGGGATGTATATGTCATTCCAATCCTCAGAGACTCTGAGCAGTTTTCTTGGTGATGCGATGGCTAGATGGAAGGACCAGAAATTGTCAGAAAAGATGTTCAAGAACCAGTGAGCTGAAAGCAGCCAGCTATGCCCTGGTTTGCCTTACCTATAAATCAAAAATCCTGACAATCCTGGATTTTTGCCCATCAGGTAAACTGGAAAATTTATGAGACTGAACACTGATTGAGGATTGGAACCCTATGCTGCTCTTACAATGCTATATAAACAATAAACTTGGGGTGCTTTTCCAAAAATCAAATCATAAGTGTCATACCTCCTTATACTAAATCCCCCCCACCCCCTCCAGTGCCTTGAGCATTGGAGTTGGCATTGTCATCAACTTCCATTTATAATTTCCAGTCAGCACTGTTACATAGCACTTAATAGATTGGTTGGAGTATCATATCTATATTGTATATACATTATTTAATATTTCAAATTGTTAGTATTTTAAAAATAATTCAGTGTTTTGTCATATCGACCTATGTCATTTTAAGTATATTTATGCCATTTTATGTTTCCCCTTAGAGTTGGACTTGCCATTATCATCTTTGTTAAATTACCAATGATAACTAGAAGTACCGCTTCAAAGGAATAAAAATTATATATTTGAGGCAACATCATTCAGCTTATTTCCCTAGCAACAGTTTTCCGTAATAACAAAACTATCATAGAATGATAAATGCTACCACTTAACCTTAACTAGAATACTTCCTATGAGGAAAAAATATTTTAAGATACAATAATTTCCTCAACCCAATTAATATCTACGTAGAAGTTGCAAAGTTCAACAATGTTAAAGTCAGGTTAATAAAGCTATATTGAAGTCCTGGGTTTATTTATTCAAAACTTTCCCAGGTACCTATCATTCTTACAGCATATTCTAACCCTCTGTGGTTTCATTAGTGATGTATCGTTTGAAGTTTTAATTAATATATCTCTGAATTCCACTCAGATTTTATAAGAGAACTCACCATAACACCACCAGGGGCCATTTTGTTCTTATAGTTTAATTTTCCCATTTCCCTCTGAAACTAGAAACAATACTCTCACTTCAGAAAGAAAGATGTAATTCAGGATTGCCTCTTTATCATCACTATCCTATGCACTTGCCTCTACATCAAAAGACATGAAATGACTATTGATGAGAGATGTAGCATCGGCATATTCTTTAATGTATACTTTAAGGTTAGAAGAAAGGAGATTGTGAGTTCTAGTCCTGCTTTAGTCATGAAAGCTAGCTATCTATAATGCTAGACACTATATTCTAGAGCAGTGCAGTGGCCTAGAGCTGTTGCTCTCACCTCACAATCAGGAGACTGTGATGTGATCCAAAAGCGCTTTTTCAAAAGGCAACCAGACAGTATTTTTTCGTGAAGACATTTCGCTTCTCATCCAAGAAGCTTCTTCAGTTCTGCTTCTTCAGAACTGAAGAAGCTTCTTGGATGAGAAGTGAAACATCTTCAAGGAAAAACAAAGTCCGGTTGCATTTCAAAAAGCACCTTTCAGACAATCGTGATCTGGATGATTGAAAATCTCCATACTCCATAGGCAGGAGGCTGTGAGTTCAGATATTTCTCTCTTTGGACACAATGAATAATTGTTTGCTGTGAACTCTGTGTAGGTGTCAGAAAGTGCATCAGTCAGTAAATTCAAGCTCCATCCACTTGCCCCAATTCCACCCTGATGCAAGGGATTACAGGGTCTTTAAAAGTGTGTGTGTGTGTGTGTGTGTGTGTGTGTGTGTGTGTGTGTGTGTGTGTGTGTCTAATATGATTGCCCAGACCATAAAATAAGAAATACTTTTAACTATCTTCATAAAATTACAGTTAGAAATATTTGAGTAGCTATTAAAACAATCAATATTGTCCTGACAGCCAGTTTACTTTCAAAAAAGTTTATTAAAAACATAGAGATTTAGTGAAATGTCTAATACTTTTTGAGAGGATACGTAGGTGTTAGATACTTCTGAACTTGGTTAGTTGTTTCCCAATTCTTTACTGTAATTGGCCTAGAATTTGTCTTACACAATGTTGGTTGCAGTCTTGGTAATCTTTTATGATGCCATTTTCTGTATCTTTCTATTAGCTGAATGTAAATCTTTATACATTGTGCTGTTTCCCTTCGTTGATGTTTGCATAACACATTTAAAAATTATTGACATATTATTTAAATTGCTTAGAATATTGAGAAATGAAAAATAAAAACATTATCTCAATGTTAACTGCAATTTAGGATGGCACTAATACAAGCGCATTGTTTTGATTTGTCATCCAAAATTGAATAGAAGATTAAAAAGAACGACTACAACTGAAATCAAAATAATTTTTACAGGTTTCCAATTTAAGATGAAAGTCTCCCTTGTAATTGTTATCTTGTATTGTTAACTAGTAAGTGTGGGTCTGTGTGCATAAAAAAACCCCAAAACAATTGAAAGTTAACAATAATTATCCAAAACGGGAAACAAAAGTAATAATTAAAAAAAGAACTATGCCCGTTTTTTTTTCTTGCTAGGGTGTGCAATCATTCGTGGGTGCACAAAATTCTTTGCAGCATTTTTTGTGAGTTTGTAGGCAACATGACTAATATTTGGAGTAATCTGGTGGTAATTTTTGGTACATTTCTTATGTATTGAAATGTTACTGCAGCAGTGTTTGGGTTGTACTTGGGGTGGGAGGGTGAGTTAGTCATTGGCTCTTCCTTTTGTTTCCTGATGCCTTTTTTAATGAAACTCAACTGGGTTGGGGGGTGGGGTGGAGGGGGGGATTACGTCTTGAAAAACGCTGCAAAAGTGTTTGAACTCAGCAGGGGAATGTGTGTCCAGCTGAAATGTGTCAGCCCATGCAAATATTCCACCCTGTCTAGTATTAGAGCTGAAAGCAGCCCTCCAAATTCAGATTTTCTCCATGAAAAACAATGTGACATCAGACTAATTGTTATCACAAAAGCACTAACTAAACTTTATCTGCAGCACTTAGTATTACCCTTCGGTGCAGATCTTCACCCTGAACCCAGACAATTTCAAAGAAAGCTGGTTAGCCTGGGAGCAGGATTTAATTTCCTGTGCCCCCTATTTTTTGAAAACAATAGCAATCCTACGCAACATACAGCCTGCAGGCAACATTCAGCATACCAAGCACCCCTGAACAGCCCACTGACATTTTTTAAAAAGCAGCATATTTACAGATGCTGGTGTGCTGGCTTAAAAGACACGCTGCTGAGCACCTCCAAGTCTCTCTGCTGTGTTACCTAAAACAGGTAATCCAGGTATTTCTTTGCTACCCTTTATGGATTTTTAATTCACCAATACATTGCCCTTTCTCCTGGACAAATTGTGTGGGCCTGGACTACAATAAATCCTCCATTTAACAGAATAACCGGGGGAGACGTGTCCATTACACCCAAACATGTATTCAATCCAAACTTGTGTTCATTCTATAGATTTTAAAATATTTTTATTTTTAATGCTCACCAAGGATGTTTTAATTCTTTTTGTGTTTCTGTAAACCATCAAAAATTCTATGGGATTGGAATGTGGTAGAAATATAATAAATACATGAATAATAAACTAAGAATAAATTGCAATTTAAATCAATAGTCTTATGTCTTATGCACTACCTTTTTGTGTTAAAATTTGGAAAGAGATTACATAAATTACATAATTGTATTAAAGTCTGGAAAGAGATTTTTGGCCATATTAATCTTCTAAATGGGGAGGGGGCGAAGGATCAGATAAATCAAAATTTTATTTTATATACATACAAACTAATGTTTCCATAAAAAGTACACAACATACACTGTCATTTACACCTATATTTCATGAGGCATTTATAAGATCCCAATGCAGGACATTTTTTTATTCTGGCTGCTGTTCAAATTGGCCGCTCCTGTAATATAAATATTGCATCAGTATTTTATAATAATTATATTAAAATAAATTAATATAATTAACAACCCTACACATAGAGCCAAATTAAACACTTTAAATTATTTGAATAATGGTACTGTATGCTCAGGAAAATTATGTGAGTACAACAAAATTAACTTGTATTTGCATGGCTAGACAATTTAATGACCAGAACGAAAGGTAAATTACTGACTATGGCTGGAATGTGTATTTTTCTAGCAACAGATGTGCCTGTCATTTAACAAAAGCACCTGCTGTCCACCTCAAACTAGCAGGCTTTATGTTGACAATGTTTCAGCTAGGATGCAGTTGTGAAGCACACAATATGGTGGTTTCTCTCTCTCTCTCTCTTTCTTTCCTTCCGCTTTATTCTTGCAGCAATTTCATGAAGGACATTTGCTCATATACTGTATACAATTTTATGCTGCCAAAATGCAGTGGATGAGTATGTATTTTTGACATTTAACAACTCTAATTGTCCTTCCTGTCAAAAGCAATCTACAGTTCTCTAGCATGTGTCAAGAAAGTATGACATAAAAATATGTTTTTTTTAATAAAGAGAAAGCATGAAGAATGAAACCCCTGCTTTTAAACCATGTCTGTTTAAATAGATATGGATGGGTGGAGGAATAGTAGACAGCAGGATGGTCCCAGAGTTTCCATGGAGCTCTCATCAGAAATCCCACTAGAGAAAGTTGGAGAGAGGGAAACAATAGTTGTTAATTTCATCTTCATCTGTTAATTTCATCTTTCATCTTCATCTTCATGAGATTCTCTGAAAAGTGTTCTGGAGGACTGCCGAAACTGTAAGGAATGGTCTTGTTGTTGTTACCCCATGGACAACTTTCCTCCAGGTGTTCCTGTCCTCTACCATCCCCCGGAGTCCATTAGGCTCGCACTGACTGCTTCAGTGACTCCATCTAGCCACCTCATTCTCTGTCACCCCCTTCTTCTTTTGCCCTCAATCACTCCCAGCATTAGGCTCTTCTCCAGTGAATCCTTCCTTCTCATGAGGTGGCCAAAATACTTGAGTTTCATCTTCAGGATCTGGCCTTCTAAAGAGCAGTCAGAATTGATCTCCTCTAGGACTGACCGGTTTGATTGCCTTTCAGACCAAGGGACTCACAAGAGTCTTCCCCAGCACCATACTTTTTGGTGCTTTTTTGTCCTCAGCTTGTTGTTTAGCTTGGGGGTATGGGGAGAGAGTGGAGAGGACTGCTCCAGCTGGTGTCCAAACTGAAAACTGCGGCATCATTTTTACGACTCCTACAGCCGGAACAATGGAGCTTGCATGTGGCTGGAGAATGCCGAGAAGTTTACCTGATGGCTGATGTGCAGCGGGCGGCATTATGGCACTGGAGAGACTGAGGCTTGAGTGCTATGAGGGCTGCGAGGTGGCAGGTTGCAGCCTGGATGTGAGGCATAGGAATTTGGAGATGCATTGAATAACCTAGCAGGTGGATGGCTTGCAGACTGGGACTGCACTGGGATGTGTGGGGGTGCCCGGGATCTCAGGGTTCCCCTGGAGGGCCATTGATTGACATTTTTTGGCCAGCTGTTGATGTTGAGGTTTTCGCCAGGTCCTCTCAGGCTGAGAAGACTGAGGCAATGTATTGCCAACACCCAGGGGACTTTGGGGTTCTGGACTACCCCGGACTATTCTATCTGCATCCTATCCATGTCCTTGGACTTCTCTACCAGGTTTCGGACTGCACTGTTGGGGGTGGGGGATACCGGAAGAGACAACATAGTTGCCTAACCAGCTGGAACTAGCAGATGATCGGGGAGCTGTGCACGAACAAACCAGGACTGTTGATTTCTATCCTGGCTTGTTTGGAACTTTCATGGATTTTAAATCAAATACCATTAGATACCATCTGGATGCTGGCCTGAATGACTATAAACTTTTCAGGTCAGCTTAATGACCAGCCTTGCAATCACCATGCCAAGTTACGACCTGTTCCCCTCCTTTTCCTCCCTTCTTCTTTTTTACTATCTGGTTGAAGTGTCAGCTGTTGCTTTCCTCCCTCCACCTCCCCCCACCTCCTTTTTTTTGCCTTCTTGATAAGTTTGAATTGGGCTAAGTCGTAGAATATAAGGAGAGGATATTTTTATTGGTATTTTTATAAGTATTTTATATGTATTTTATGCTTTTAATTAATTGTACTATTTAATTAATTTTTAATTAATTGGTTGATTGGGGTGAGTGGTTGCATGATTGAGGGGAGGGGACCCCCCCCCCAACAGGATATGGTAGGAGAGGACAGTGTGGGATGGGTGACTCCCTTAGGGAATTGTGAGGGCCGACAGATTTCAGTGGTGACTGGGGGAGGCAGATATGGCAGGAGCCGAGGGGTAAGCCATCATCGATGAATGCGTATCGCCAACTGAGGGTAGTACTGTGTTCTCACCCCTCTGGCTCAGCTCAGGGGCCCATTGGCCCAGGAATACAGGGCTGTGGGCTCCAGGTGTTGCTTCTTAATGCCAGGTCGGTGGTCAACAAACACCCTCTGATCCAGGAATTAATCCTGTAGGAGAGGGCCCACCTGCCTTGTATTACCAAGACCTGGTTTGGGCAGGAGGGGGTTGTCCCCCTCACCGAAATGTGTCCCACTGGGTATCAGGTATTGCACCAGCCACGACCCCAGGGCAGGGGTGGTGGGGTGGCTGTTGTTATCCATCAGGATCTCCACCCACGGGAAGATGCTCCTCTTGAGATTGTTGGGTGTAAGTCCCTCCTTCTGAAGTTGGACTCAGGGTTCAGTTGGTCTTGTACCTGCCTTCCAGCTGCATTGCAACAGCCCTGCCTGAACTGCTTGAGGGTGTAGCCAGGCTGGTGGTTGAGTTTCCCAGGTTGATGGTATTTGGGGACTTCGACCTGCCATCCCTTGGTGAGACCTCAGATGTGGCCCAGAAGTTCAGGGCCTCCATGGCAACCATGGACCTGACCCAAGTAATTCAGGGTCTGACTCAAGGGGGTCACACTCGACACAAACTCGACCTAGTATTTATCTCTGAGCAATGGGGCCATGATCTGGCATTGGAGGATATAGCTATTCAACCCTTGTCATGAACAGATCACTCCCTTTTGAGATTGGATTTCCTGACGGCTACCCCCGCAGGGAGGCGGAACCAACTAGGTGGTTCCGCCCCAGGCATCTGATGGACCCAGCTGGGTTTCAGAGGGAGCTTGGGGAGATTCCTGATTCCCTTGCCCACAGCTCGACTGAGGACCTGGTGGCGGCTTGGAATAGTGCCGCGGCCAGGGCCTTAGACCAGGTTGTGCCTTTGCGACCTCTCACTGTTTACCAATCTCGGAGGGCCCCTTGGTTACACTACTAGGAGACCATATTGGAACCTATTTAATGGTGATAAAAGTGGCAAAGCATTCTTACTATGCCACTCTTATCGCATCTGCAGACTGTCGCCCGGCCGACCTATTTAGGGTGACTCGCTCCCTCCTGAGACCGGGGAGGCTGAGGAACCCTGGCAGGGTAGAGCTGAGGAGTTTGTTCAGTTTCTGTCAGATAAAGTTGCCCAGATTCAGTTGGACTTGGACTCTGGCTGGGCAGGATCCGTGGAGATGACTGGGGCAGGTCTTAGTCCTGTTATCGGGATGAATTTGTTCCTGTGGCCCATGATGATGTAGATAAGATTGTGGGGGCAATGAGTGCCACCACTTGTTTATTGGACCCTTGTCCCTCCTGGCTGGTTTCGGCTGGCTGGGAGGTGACATGCAGCTGGCTCCAGATGATTATTAATACTTCTTTGAATGAGGGGTTCTTTCCACCAGCCTTGAAGGAGGCAGCGGTGAGACCCCTCCTCAAGAAGCCTTCCCTTGACCCGGCTGTTTTGAACAACTTTTGGCCGGTCTCCAACCTCCCGTTTTTAGGGAAGGTTGTTGAGAAGGTGGTGGTGCTTCAACTCTTGCATACCTTGAAGGAAGCTGATTATCTGGATCCCTTGCAGTCTGGTTTCAGGCCTGAGTACAGCACTGAGACAGCATTGGTCACTCTAGTAGATGATCTTTGGTGGGCCTAGGACACGGGAGCTCCCTCTATCCTCATGCTTCTAGACCTCTCAGCGGCTTTTGATACCATCAACCATGGTATATCCTTCTTTAGGCGATTGGGAGTGGGAGGCACCGTTTTATGGTGGTTCTCCTCCTATCTCTTGGGCTGTACCCTGTCAGTGTTGGTGGGGGGGTGAGAGATCTAAACCGAGGCCTCTGCTTTGCGGAGTTCCTCAGGGTTTGGTGTTCTCCTCTATTTAACATATACATGAAACCTCTGGGTGAGATCCGATGGCACAGGGGAGGGTATCATCAGTATGCTAATGATACCCAATTGTAAATCTCTGCCCCGGGCCAACCTAGTGATGCTGTTGAAGTGATGTCCCAATGCCTGGACGATGTGAGGGTCTGGATGGGGACTAACAGGCTCAGGTTCAACCCTGACAAGACTGAGTGGTTGTGGGTACTGCCCCCCAGTGGTTCAGTGGATTATCTAGCATTATTGCTGGGGGCAAGAAAATTGCTCCCCTCAGAATGGGTGTGCAACTTGGGCGATTCACAGCTGCAATTACACCACCATTTGGCAGCTGTGGCCAAGGGTGCCTATGCACAGGTTCGCCTGTTGCACCAGTTGTGTCCCTTCCTGGACTGGGAGGCTCTTCTCACAGTCCTCATCACCTCTCATTTGGATTACTGTAACACCCTCTACATGGGGCTGCCCATGAAGAGCACTCAGAGACTTCAACTGTTCTAGAATGTGTCTGCACAAGTGATCATGGGTGTGCCTCAGCGCACCCATATAACACCTATCCTCTGCGAGCTGCACTGGCTCCCAGTGCTCTTCCGGGTGCAATTCAAAGTGCTAGTAACAATTTTTAAAGCCCTACACCTTCGAGACCACCTTCTGCTACCTTATGCCTCCCAGCACCCGGTTAGTTCCCACAGAGTTGGCCTGTTATGGGTCCCATCAGCTAAACAATGTCAGCTAGTGGGTCCCCGAGCTAAGGCCTTCTCTGTGGCGGTACCGGCCCTCTGGAACCAACTCCCTGTGGAGATTAGAACTACCCCCAATTTGCTGGCCTTCCGCTGGGCCACCAAGACCTGGCTCTGTAGGACATGGCTTTTGGCTGATATTTAAATTATTGTCACTAGGACCCCAAGATCCTTCTCACAGTTACTACTATTGAGCCAGGTACCACATATTTTATACATATGCATTTGTCCCGGTGCCTGGAGCCTGTGAGGATCTGGATGCGGACCAAAAGCTCAGGCTCAACCCTGACAAGACTGAGTGGCTGTGGAAGTTGCCCCCAC
>JANHGC010003292.1:15748-32938 GCA_027560395.1 Boaedon fuliginosus | reverse complement strand
GCGGCCGCCGCCCCGCCCCTTTTAATACGCCGCCCGGGGCCATGGCCCCCTCGGCACCCCCCTCGCTACGCCACTGAGCTGCTCAGAGTCCTTCGGGAATTGGGCGGCATAAAAATGTAACAAATAAAAAAAATATTGTGCAACCACCTTTTCAATCAACTTCTCCAAAAAAAAAAAGATACTGAGCAAACGTCCAGTAAAAAAGGGATCCAGTGATGGCCTCTTACAGAGGGGGTGAATCAAGTCTTCCTTAAAAGAAAAGAAACAACCATCTTGATCAAAGAAAAATTAACCATCGCTAACACTTACTGATATGACACACAAACACCCAAGCTGCTTCCCAAACCAGGAGGGACATGGATCCCTCAGGACCCTGATCACTTCATCAACTCCAACAGATTTTAACCATTCCTAGATAACCAGGCAAGACAAGAACAGCCCGAGTATCCCAGGTATCTCTTCCAGATGGGCACCAAAACCAGCATCCAACTGCGGCAAATCTAAGCAATCTTGTACAACAGATGCTGAAGAAATTCTTCTAGACATCTCTCAAGGTTTTCTGGATCCATCTTTTACCCAGGAGGGCTTGAATAGCACAAAACAGGGCTGCAGGACAACAATCTACATAGATAATTAGGGTGGACAAGTAGTCTTTGAAGCTGGCAGAGGAAAGGATTGTTTTCTGTAATGAATCCACGTCTGAAGTGCAGCAATGATAATGTAACAGAGACATTCTAGGTTCCAAAAATGAGTTTTCTTTTATTCGTTTTTCTTGATTCTTGACTACTAATGAGATGGTCTGCTAACCGTGATTAACTAGTCAGATGTTGTGGAGTAAGAACGTTCAGTGCTCCTTTTCTAACCCCTCCCGCATATGAGGGCAGGAAGCGCTATCTCAGAAGGCCTGCCCAGTTTCCCTGGATGCTGCCAGACTACTGCCCCAGGTACTGAGATGAACAACCACTGGTCCAATGCCTGCCCATGTGCAGGGATCATCTCCACCGGTTGCTTCTCCACTCCCCCGCTGCTGGACTCAATGAATTAGGTTTGGACTGAGATGATGAGTTGCAGATGAAGATGAACTGCACAAAAGAAATATGCAGGTGATGGAACTTTAAGTGGAACAGCCATTGCAAAGGGATGGTCTCATTTCCTTGGCAGCGCAGTCCTTAATTCAATGGCATGGAGAACCATTATGACTGAGACCCTTCCCACTGCAGTGCATGACCAGGAGGTCTAACTGTCTTGTGCTCTTAGTGACCCCACAACCCCTGCTGGGTCTGCCTTCTTGACTGTTGAACTCTACAGTCTCTTCCACTCAATCTGCCAGGGTTTATCCCTTTCTCACTGTGAGTCAGAGACATGTTGGATGCTTTACCTGCTTTGCCCTGTTGTTTGATCTGCTGAGAGGATTTACTGGGTATGCATGTGTTACAGCCACTTGGAGCCACAGGTGAGCCAGTCCCAGGTGAGGACCAAAGATGAATGAGCAGCCAAAGATAAAAAGAGCACAGCAGGCTATCTCTCCCTGAACACCTCATATCAATACGGTATTTTGTTGTAAATTATCTAGTGTTTGTCCCTGAGTAAAGCATTTCTTTCATGCATTTTTTTCCAAAAGGACATAATCTTAAATCTTAGCAGGTTTATTGAAACTAG
The DNA here is from genome assembly GCA_027560395.1 of Boaedon fuliginosus. Classification (NCBI taxonomy): domain Eukaryota; kingdom Metazoa; phylum Chordata; class Lepidosauria; order Squamata; family Lamprophiidae; genus Boaedon; species Boaedon fuliginosus. Next base: position 31,279 of record JANHGC010003292.1, on the reverse strand, counting down.
GAGAATCAACTGCTCATTTCTTCTTTTATTATTTAATTGTTTTCAGCTATTTCCATGCCTTTTATGAACAATATATTATGCCATGTAGAAAATAAAACTTTGCATAAGCTTTCATGACAATGAAACAATTACTTTGGAAGAATCTATTCATTTTTGGAAAAGATATTTTAATGGCACTATAGATTCAGACGAATAATTTAGAAGCATTTATACCTTAAAATATTTCAGATATAATCTTAGTAAAATATAGCTGGATCCAGTCTTAATCATGCTTAGACTAATTATATTTAAACAAATGAAGATTGGCCCAAAACATCTTGCTGCCTGACATAAGCAGCAAGTGATGCCTTCCACCACCCAAGTCAAAGTAGGTACATAGAACTAAAACCACTTTGATTATTACTTTGGATATTTATGTATTTATTCAAGGACAACCTCTCCCTATGCCTGAACAGAAAAGCTTTCGATCAGTGTGTGCTACCTGCTGTAACGTATACAGGTGAAACATGGACACTAACCTCACAATCGATACAAAAGCTACAAGTGGCACAAAGAGCCATGGAAAATACGTTCCGCATTACAAGACAAGATAGAAAGATCTGCACGTGGATTAGAGATATCATCAAGAGAGGAAAAGAATTGAAATGGAAATGAGCCGATCACATTGCAAGAAGAACTGATGGCAGATGGAGCAAGGCAGTCATAGAATGGATCCCACTTGATAATAAGCATCCACGAAAGAGACCTAAAACAAGATGGATCTACAAAATCAGCAAGTATTGCAGACCCAGAGGACAAAAGCAAGCTCAGGACGTATTGATTGGAAACATCTCCTGCGTTGTAGTTCAACTCTCTAAATTCTTTAGCCACTGTGGCTAATGCTGAGGATTTTGAGAGTCCCCACAAATAGGTACCAAGGTTGCAGATTGATGTTCTGTTAAACCACAGTATGATGCCCTGGATAAGATACGCCTAAGAACAAGATTAGGATGCAAGGTTTGTCTGTGGTTGCCCTAGACTTTCAAAGGGTTCCCCTTCACATATCTGTCGACCTTCCACAGACAATTAAAAGCTGTTTTGTATCTGAGAACTTTTGCTCCAGTCAATTCAGGGTTGGCACCTATTTTATAGGTATCAACTTTAAGATTGTATAACTGATTTTGTAATTTGTATTTTTACACTTGTACAACTGCCAATCGATCTCCAGTTATAGGGCGGACTATAATTACTATCAATACACAATGATAGTAAAAGGGAGAGAATCTATGCTGCCATATTTCAGCAAAATACAATGAGATGTGGTCTGAATGCTACAGTGAGGAGTTAGTATCAACATAGAATCAAAGGCTATATGTTTTCACAGATGAAGAGGATATTATCAAGGGAAATGGTGAAAAAATATATTAAGGTGTTAACAAATTAAAGTAATGACTTGGAATTGAACTTGCACATTACACTTGAAACTATGACTCTCTACTACCTGGAAAGAAATGAATGAAGAGAATATCTAGGGCCTTTACAAGTGAGTAAATTTAAACAAGGCATGACTTAAAACACAACTGGAATCCTAAAGTGGATCAGAGTAATTTGTGATGCTCTCGGCCTTTTACAAATTATTATACATTATTAATCTAAATAGGTTAAGTGTTAAATTGTCTATTTTTAAATCAAGACACTTAAAAGTTAATCCATCTCATCTACCTAGTACAAACAGTTAGTTAGAAATATAACATACAACGTATTTTTATAATATAAATTCCATAATATTGAATTTAGGACTTCTAGCTGTATTGATAGCTTCAGTTTATATCTTAACAATACCTGCTCCCATTATTTTTCCCCAAAAAATACCTTAACTTTATAGTAATGCTACCCATTTATTAGCTAATATCACAACAAAGGAACCACTTTATTATTCTTATAAAAAAGAGGGAAGAAGTGTATGTGGTGGGAAATTGAATTTATTTAGGTGGATGTGAAGTTATTAAGAAACCGCTAAATTCAGTTGCTTGGATCCTTATCTTCCACAAGGTCTCATTTCTATTAGTATTCAATACCTGAAAGTATCTGAAGGTATGATGACTATAAAAAGAACCTTCTTTCATCAACAATCTTGATTCCTGCTTTTGAAGCAGGAAGACTGACTACAATTATTCAAAATTAATCTTACTTACTTGATTTTCTACCATTCCACAATTCACTAGAATTTCCACAGCAGCTTACAAGGTAAAGTAAAAGGCAAAAGCAAACAAAGAGCGCACAACAGTAAAATCATCACGTCTCTATTTCTGCGGGTGAATACTACTGTAACAGCCCCAAATTTATCTATAGTGATCCCTGCTGAAGAAAGTTTCTCAACCAAAGAAAGTTCCCCAACTAAAGATAGCGGGAACATATCATTGCTATTAGATGAGTTGGGAAGCTAAATATTAAATATGTAAAAGTAGCTTCTTAAATAGTTTCTATGTGCCAACAACTCAAACAATGAACTTTATGTTTGCTCAAGTTATTAAAGGACTATTAAATATGCAAATATACCCACCTACTAGTTTTCTACAAATGTGCTGTTCTCATCACTCGTTGCAACAGCCATATGCATCTAAACAAGCATAGAGTGTAAAAGGAGAATTAAATACATGCAATGCCTCTAATTATAACCATACTGTTCACTTAAAGGAGTTTGTTTATTGAATACCATGGGTACAACAAATTTAGCCTTGTGGCCTTATGTGCCCCAAGCATCTCTCTGGCATCCACAGAGCCTTCCAGAAGTGACGTAGTTAAATATCTGGGCACCTTATTCCTTTTGGGGAATTGTAGGATTTAATTATCAGACTAAGCTCTTTGGGCTTGCAGATGGTTAAGTCAATCATTTAACTCCTTCAAACTCATGACCCACCCACCCCCTTCTGCAGTCTCATCTAGTTTTAACGCTTTGCTTTTCATAAGTTTTACAAAACGTAGTTCGGGGTTTTTTGATCTGACAGGCATTTCACACATCTGCTATTTATGGAAGACATTGGTGAAATTGTCTTCTCCACGACTCTTGTGTCTGCTTGCATGGATAAGTAAGTATAAGACTATATAACCTGAATCCCCACAGCCTCACCACATATGAACTGTATATTTTATTTTTCCAACCAATCTTTAAAATAAATAGAGTTTAGATACATACATCAGATTCAGTTATATCCAGATCATGGGAAGAAACGAGTAAATTTAGGAGGAGTTTTCATTTTTCCAAGGTACGAATCTCAATCTACTCTTTTTTAGTTTACTACGTACAGAATGCAGAATAACATGGCTGGAAGGGACCCTGGAGATCTTCTAATCCAACCCCCTGCTCAGGCAAGAAACCATATACCATTTCAGACAAATGGTTGTCCAATCTCTTCTTAAAAACCTCCTGTGTTGAAGGACCCATTCTGGAGACAAGTCGTTCCACTGATTAACTGTTCTCACTGTCAGGGAATTTCTCCTTAGTTCTAGGTTGCTTCTCCCCTTAACCTAACCAAGGTATGTTTCTCTAAAGTTCTAGGAAGATGCAAAAGATGGAAATGTGGTGTCATAGGAAGCAACTTTACAGCTTTAAACTGAGACAGTTATCACACTACCAGTTTTGAAACTCTAAGATACTCTACAAATATTTTTTTTTATTTTCATGACAAGAAAAAAATCTAATGTGACTATTAAAATATCTAATATTTATTTTCTTCTAAATTAAAGCCTTGTTTGACCTTGAGTCACAAACCAAGTGACTTTCCTGGTCTCCCATAGTATAATGAGGGGAAGAAAATGAAGGACTAGATTCATGATTTGGCAGGTTTACCTTGAGCGATCAGACTACTTTTAATCAAAAAAATCACAGTTGGCTTAAAAATTGAAAGATCATGAGGTTCAAGACGGGTCCTTTGTGTTTATATTAATTTCACTCTATAGTTCTCTCATCTCTTACCCAAGGAGTTTTGGGAGCTGAACAAGCTACCCAACTTGGTGTATTTTACAGAAATTAAAGTTAATCCTATGTACCTTTACATCAATTTCTAATTATAACCTTTGCCAGATTAAGGATAGTGTTTATTTTTTGTTTTGGACACTTGCATGCGTGCACACACACACACCAGCCAGTCTTTGTGAAATATGACAGAATATTTTCCTTAAGTTTGCGAATGGTACTTTCTGTACTTATTTCCCCACCACCGCAAAAAAAAATTGCTCAAAAATCATTAGACTGATTTACTTCCTGCAAATTTCAATATAGTTTGATAAACATTAAAAAGGGTAGCTCTGTTCATTTTACCCCTTTGATAATAGGAGAAAAGAGCACTGTTATTGACTTTTTGAAATTTTTCACTGAATCCAAGGAAAAGTAGTTGGAACTACCAACTACTGGAGTAATCCAAACAAGAGTGGATTATTTTAGAATATCCTGAACAACTTGTCTAACCTCTGGACACCAGAAATGTGACCACATGATGTCCTTTAAGAATAGAAAAAGATGCTAGTACAAGTTGTAAAACAATTCTTTATACAGATGTTTTGTATAAATTGTGACTGAGCCAACTATACTAAGTATGTTTTGCAACTGAGACTGAAATAAAATGAATCCTCAAAAGTATAAATTAACATTGTCAGTGAGAAGGACTTCTGTAAATCATAATCAACATTTAGGCTCACTCAGTCAACATATCTTTGACTTGATTACCTCTTGCATAAAATCTGTACACATTTCTACTTTAAATAAATAATTTATGAATTAATTTATATATAATTAATAATTATAAGCATATTTTCTTTTAATTCAATAAAACTTTTCAAAATATACATGAACTTCAGATACATGTGTACAAATAAATCCAGCCACCTTATAATTAATCCAGCCACATAATAATCAAAGCATTCCATTCTTTTTCCAAATTTAGATATTTACTTGGCTTACCAAAGTTACCACGGAGCTTTGTTTACTGCTTCAAATAACAGTTAAATAATGCCAATTTAATTCAAAGTCAGGTAGGTGAGATAATTTTGTTTGCAGAAAATATCAGCAATCTAGAGTAGTTCACTAAAGAAAATGCATCATTCAGTGTGATATTTGAAAAGCTGACAAACCAAGCCAGCAATTAATTTCAAACAACAATCCTAAAGAGTGACAAAAGGAGTAATTAGTATTATCATCAACACCTCCTGAAGATTATGTGGTGCTTTTGTTAGGAGTCTTGCTACTAGGAACTCAATAAAGATAAGTAGAAACTATAATTGAAACAGCAAACATTTTCTAGTTCCATTTAAATAAATAAAATTAATTATAATATACATGAAACAAAGACACTTATGTGACATGTAATCACTTTCATTAATTTAGATTTGGTATATCATTTAATTGAAAAAATATCATTAATAAATTACCATTTAAACATGATTTTTAGCAGTCTAATATGTATGTCTAAAAATCTTAAATTGATCCATACTCACTTCACTTGAAGTGAGTATGCCTATCAGCCCTCTGTCCTCTGTAAATTACTCTAGCAATACACATTTGCCAAGATATAAATGACTACTATTTTTACGAACACAACAAAGTGTCAGCATCTGAATCTGAAGTTCCTACAGATCTTCGCGGATAATTGTTTTCTTCACATGCACATTCCTTGAAAAATTAATTGTTGCATTCACTTAACAATGACTAGGCTATATCAAATAAAACATATTTTTTTTATTCCAGGATGTTTCTAATGCGACATATTTTGAATCTAAAAGTACATATATCAGTGTACCATGATTTACATTCTTATACCACATAGATAGAGGTCTTGGAAATCAGAGATTAAATGGTAACAGAGAAGGCCAGACTAAATAACTGCAACTATAAAAGGATCATACTCCATCAATAGACCACATACTTTGCACACAGGAAATCTCAAAATTTAATCCCTAGCATCCCATTAAAAGGAGCAGGGAGCAAGTAATATTAACAATCTTTGCTTGAAATCTGGGATAGCCAGTGTTAGTCGGACTAGTTAATTCTAGACTAGCTAGTCACATTATCTGAACTGGTAAAAGTGAACTTTCTATACTGCACATCATTAATTTTCTATAATCTCAGAGCAGTTATCTGTCAAAAATAAGAACTATTTCCCAATGAAATTCTGAAAATTTCCACAATTAATTATTTAATTGTGGATAATAAGCATAGCCACAATCCAGTATTTTTAATGATCTCATATTGAACCATAGCCACAATCCAGTATATTTAATAATAAGCATAGCCACAATCCAGTATATTTAATGATCTCATATTGAAAATATAGACTTAAGCCATATAAATTATATGTATACTTCAGCGTTTAAATGCTAGGAATTGATTAACTCTTTACTATTTAAATCCTTAATCCATTATTTGGGTGAACAGGCTGCATTTATTATTGGAGGGAAATAGAAACAGCAGAGTCAATAATTTAATCATCTCTAAAGACTACAGGTGTACAAGAGGCAGTTGAAAAGCCACACCATTGAACAGACCTGTAGTATCCACTTAACCTTTTGATTTCTTTAAAGAGAGTTCTAAATCTAAGGGAAAATGCAGGTATAAAACTGGATTCATTTATTCGAAGAGTTGCACTAACTTGTCTGAAGAAGCAATCCTAAACACATCTAGCAAGTCAAGTGTCAACAGAGTCGGTGGGAGATGGCTTCCAATCCAGAGGGCAGCTGTTGATAAACCTTGTTAATCAAACTATAGGGGCTGCCCCCCCCCCCTTGAGACAGTAGCACAGGGATCTATTTCTCAAACTAACTTGGCCGCCTCGAGTTCCCCAAATTGGGTGAAGAGAGGCGGGATATAAATCAAATAAATAAATAAACTCCCGCTTGCCCTGTTTCTTATCCTCTCAATCTGCCAGCTCCTTCAGCCGCCGATTAGTGGGAGCAAAAGGCAGCCGACCCCCGGACCCCCCAAATCAGGACCGGGTTTTTGGCTTATACGTTGCTAATGCCAACCCAGAGAGCTCTTCGCTGGCAAAAACGGGAAGACCCCACCACCACCACTCCCCAAGCGAAAGAGTTGAGCGGAAAAACTCCCGCCTGGATGTTTCAAGTTCTGTTTGGATCCGAGCCGAACCGGAGGGGAGGGGACCTTCGTGGCCATAACTTCTGTTAGTATCTACTACTTTCCCAGCCCTGTCAGTAATGGTGGCGGGGGGAATAATAATTAAAATCATCCTGCTCCGTAGGTTTTAGATTAGAAGGACGCCCGTTTTTCTGCCTCAGCCTCACACACACCACAAAATTTTTTACCACCCCTAGTTCCCGTCTAAGGGAATATTTCCCCCACTTCCACTTCCTCCCCGCCTAGCTGCCTCGACGCGCAACTTTGAGAGTTCCCACGAACACCTTGGCGACGCCACACCCGGAGGAGAGCGAGCGCCAGCTCTCCGACCAACCTCGGACGTGCGAGTCTCCCGACGAGCCCGAGGGGACCGAGAACAGCCGGCGAAGGGGGTGAGGGAGGACGGGACGGCAGCGGGAGGCGGACTCGGGTTAGGAGGCGACAGCGGAGAGGCTCGAGGGGAAGAAAAAGGGGAAAAGGGGGGGGGGAAGGCAGCCGGGTACTTGCCCAAGTGGGGACGAGGAGGCTGTCCGGGCGCTCCAGCGGGGCAGGAAGAGTCGGCTTTCCTGTCGCGTTCATTTCCTCCCATATATCGCTCCGAGGAGTGCTGCTTTCTGAACGTCGAACTCAGCAAAGCTCGGGTCAGGCATTTAATTCCCGGGTAGCCACGCAGGCTCTCCCTTTCAGCAGCTTTGCAGGCGGCGGCGGGGCGACTCCAAAAGCAGGAAGGGAGGCAGCGAAAAAGAGGTGGCGGAGAGGGGCGACACAGGCGGAGCGGGAGAAAAGGCGGGAACCGCTACCGAGCGCTCCGCTCTGGCGCTCACTCCAGGGGATACCCAGCCAGCCCACTCCTTCGCTCGGCCGAGGAGGAGAGAGCGAGCGAGCGAGCGAGCGAGCGGGAACACGCGGGCGGTGGGAACCGCCGCGCTTTCCAGACCGAGAAATAACGTGAGCGAAACGGAGGACTGCGCGCGTCCCCGTTTAACTTTCCGGGCTCGCTCTCTCGCTCAGTCTCGTGGTGGTCCCGCAGTTCAGCCGGCAGATTCCTTCAAGGGGGTTGTTTGGCAATGAGGCGGAATGATGCTCAGCCCAGACTAAGGTTGTTGCTGTTGCCGCCACCGCCGCCGCCTTTGATGGCTTCTCTCGCTGGGGCTTTTTTCCCATGTGGCGAAGGCACCTGTTGCAGGCTGGCCCCCGGGTGGGTGTATCAATCGGCCCAGCTTCCTTTCTATGGCTTTTTCTGGTGTTAGCACAAAGGGATCTTAAAACACCCACACACCCACACCTATTGTCTTGTTTGGCCCTAACGTGGTCCACAGCTTTGGTTCTGATCAGTATTTTGCCCTGATGGAAGTGTTAGGTGTCGTGACCACATCTGACAGGGGAAGATGTTTTTCTTCGTCATTTTGTTCTGCTATAGCTGAATTCAAGCTTGGGGCACCAAAGATATAATACTCCATTTCTATAGGATGGTGGCAGTTCACATAGGAGCCCCTGCCCTGCCCTGCCCTGCCCTACCTTTGACATAGTTTCAGTGCCCACCTCCCTGCCTGAGAGAAATGGCACAATGCATAATGCCTTCACCTTGCCTCAGAGCCAACCATGTTGCTGATCATTTCATTTCTGCAAACTAGTTCTCTGGCTCCATGCATTGCAAACAGCATCCTCCTTCCCATCACACTGGGAGAGCTTTTCACAAGGTGGAAATCGTTCTGCAACCATTTTTCTATTAGTTCAGACCCCAACTGTTGCCTGCCATCTTCACCGCTGAGCACCCCTCCCTCATTATTTGCCTTCCCCTCCAAGCCGTGCAGCAACAAACCAGAAACGGTACACAACTGAGGTTGGCCTTGTTGTTTACAAAAGGAATAATCTTTAAATTCTGAAATGCTCATTTTTTTGAGGTTCCCTTGTGTTCAGGTGTAAGATATGCTTCATGTTCAGTTCATTAATATGCAAGGTGGAACTAGATTGTGAGGAAGGAAACAGACAAATAACCCTTGTTTAACATAACAAATTTCAAAACTTTCACCGAGACTACTATATAAATGATGTGATTTATTTAAAGACAGGAGGGATATCAAGTTGATATAATCATTCAGAAATTAAAATTTCTAACTTAATTTAAATCTACAAGCTTGATAATCACAGTAGTAGTTAGAAAAGTTATATCATTTTATGTCACAGATTTATAACCACATTTCAACCGCACACCTCTTAGAATGAAGAAATCCAATATGTTGCCATTCTGATTTTTTTTCCCTTATGTGCATCTAATTGGAACACAAACCTGCCCTGGCAAATTCTTTTTTCTGCCATCTCTTCAAGATGTGTCCTTTATCTGATCCCTAATACATACCATCCTCAGGCAGTTTTAAATTGTCCTCCTTTACTGATACTGTGACAGCAATTTCACTTATTTTGGTACTTTTTTTTTTTTGCCAGGGATACTGTCCAACACATTTATTTCAGCAGCCATTTTGTTGTTAACATTGTCCTAGGTCGTTTCAGCATGTGTTCCTATCTCCTTCCATCCTTGATCACTGTCCTCCAGCATATATTGCTTTGGATTGAACAGAGAGGCCAGATCTATCAGAGATCTATTTCTCCAAGCAGAAGATCCAGCTTTGAAATGCTGACTGGGGATTTCTGGTAATTAAAGTCCACTAATGTTAAAGTTGCCAAATTTGGAGACCCCTGCCATTGACTATGAAAGATGTTGCCAGTATCTTCCTACAATATAAAATACAAGTTACAACCCACATGGGTCAGTACAATCAGATGAGTTGTCAGTCAATGGAGAAGACTATGCTAGAATTAGCAGCTCTCATAACTCTAGCAAGCTTCAAACACTGAGCATTTTCTTCCCTGTCTGACAAATATGATCAGAATCCTGGTAATTAAATCATTCCCCACTCAGTGTGAATTACACATCTCCTTAACATCTGAGGATTTTCCTATAAACTAATTTCAAGTACATTTATAGCTGGCCTAATGACAGAGGGAGCGGTAGAGTAGGCAATCCTCTTCTGTTACAGAGCAGACTAGACATTGATACCAATTTTGTTACATTTCTGAAAGCTAACTGCAATGAATCACTCAAGTGACCACCAATCATGAAATCTATCATTCTTGACAGGGAAAGTGCTCAGGACTCTACAACTAACTTTCAGTTGTTAGCTCAGGATGTGGGCTGGAATAAAATAGATTTAACTGACTAAGTTAAAGAGACATTATCTGATAGGACAGGTTCATTTGCCAGAATATTAATGTCTGTATTTATCCAAGTCTGTTTGCATAGCAAAGGAGACTTGAGCAAGTCTGGTGTATGATTATTCTCTTTCATTCTCCCCTTTTTTTCTGCCTACTCTGATGAGTAGAAGTTTACTCAGAACAGTAAACAGACCTGTTACTTACCTAAGTAAGCTGAAGTAACACACATAAGTTCTATGTTTATATTCTGGAGAACCTGAGCACTTCAACCTCAGTTCCTTTCCAAGACCTTCCAATTTTTGAAGCATTAACTAGATGTTATACTGGTTGGGAAATGGGACATTTTGCAAATAGATGCCCTTAATGTTCCAGATCTGATTTCTCCAGGTTTGGAGCCAAATGGACTTGGAAATACAGTCGCAAGACTTAGTAGATTCTAGCTGAATGGACAACTTCACTGAATCCCTTGCTGCACAAAAATGTGCTTCACATCAAACTTGTTCAATCCTTATGGTTGGACTGAGATGACTGACAGCCAATTCTTACCCATCACAGAGCACATGCACCTCTTACCCATGCACCTTCCTCTATTCATTTTAGCAATTATCAAGAGTTCCTGCAACATTACTTAGTCTTCATATTACATGCTCCAGTATTTTTGGAATGGAATAACTTCAGACTTACAACCAATATATTAACTGGGACCAAGATGTAGGAGATTTTGTGGAGCCAAGTTAAAGCCCCTAACCTAAATACTTCTTGCCAGAGAAAACAAAGCACAGGCTCAGCTGCAGAGTGTCAAATTGGGTAACTACCCCATTACAAAAACACTTTCTCAGAAAAACAACATTATCACCTTAGCCATCGAATCTTCAGAAGGCCATAGAATACTGACAAGATAAAAAGAGCACTAGGGAAGCAACTCTTAACAGCCTACCAATAAACAGCTTGTGCTTCAATATAATGTGCCCTGGTCTGCTGTTCAAATGTACCTCTAAAATTATTCTATAACTAGTATAAGAGAAACTTTGATTCTCCAGTATACAAAACTAATAGCCTGAAGAACCTCAAGTCTTCACAATCCCACAGCAGTTATTGTGACCTGTTTTGCTTGGCAAATATGCGTGCTTGGCTTGATGTGTTTGGAAAGAGAGAGGCATGCTGATTTTATGACTATCAGGCAGATATGTACAATAAACAAATCCTTATTTTTGGACCTCAGATTCCTACAAAACCTCAATATCCAAATCAAATCCAGAACTGGAATCTATATATTCAGATTGCTTCATTTCCCGCAGGTGTTAGAAGATTTATGAATTATATTTTCCATGAATTTTTGTATTTGTTTACTTGGACAATTTGCTTGTTTGTCCTAGCCCTAGGGAAAAGCCACACTGCCTGGCCAAAATCTTTAAGCTGTTTTCTTACTTCTGGCACTTACACGTGCTGGCTATAGAGTGAGTAAAGCACGTATTATCCTGGGCTGCAGATAAACCAGTGCCTTTTTTTGTTCTTGTCAATCTGTCTACGTGGTGTGTTCTTACCTAATAGTAATGATGTTCAAAGCTGTGTAGTAAGCAGAGGGAATGGCCTTGAGGGACAGGTGGATCAGCTGTTCTAAGACAATGATCAAGGAAAAGAAACGTAAGTCCAGTACAGAATCTAACCTGTGAAAACAGCACAGTCAATACTCTCCTTAATTCTAATAAAGATAAAGGGAGGAAGGAACCCATTTAGGTTCTTATGGAATTTCAACACTTTCATATTGCAACTGGATTCCTAGGATCTCTTCCACATTGCCAATGGTTTCCTTGTATCTCACTTCTCCATATGCAAGAGTCACTCACCAGATGCTTACTCTCCATATCAATATGGAGTTGCTTTCTCAATATGAGATAGATGGCAAATAAATGTAATAAATAAAATAAAATAGGAACCTAAGATATGATTGTGCAGCCATCACCAAAGCCTAAGTGGCCAAAAGTGAAATGTGAAAAGTAACTGCGTTTTAACTATTTAAACATTTGTTCCCACACTTGGAAAGTCTTCAGTATTGCTTAAGGTTACTGAACTCGTCCTCATGAGGCACTTTCGCAATTTGAGTTTGATAACCCTCCACTGCTCTAAGCTAGACAAATATGCATTTAATTTGCCTGTGTTGGTTACCGTATTTCCTCAAAAGAATTCATAGAATAATCTAATCTGTCTTGGAGACCCCTCTATCATTTTCTTGGCTTTGCCAATTTTTATTATAAATTTATTTGCTGCATTAATCACACTGTGGATTTATCTTACCTAGAAGTGGTTTCCTAAGAAAGGAATCTCACTTATAAAAAACATACTTTCTCCTCATTCAAGTCTCAACTCTTCCTACATAATTAAAGTCTCACATCTGTTATATAATCTGATGCTTCCAATTTCACATTTGGAACTACATTTTTGCCATTTTGCTCCAAAATCTGAGGGCACCTTCCTGTTCTTTACCAGGCCATTCCTTATCATGAAATGAACTGCAATGCTTTATCAAGAAGCTTTTGTCCATCAAAAAAGCTTTTTAACATTGGCACCAATCTCTCAAAGGAGTAAAACACTCTTCTGAATTCACCACAAGAATTTAGAACATTTTCACAGAGAAGCATAATGCCACCTTAAAACAATATTTTCATCGATATACTGTACTAGTAAGACAAGCAGCCAGAACTTTTATCTGTGGCTGATATCACTTCTAATAACCAATGTCACTTATAGTAACTATGTCATTGATATTATAAAGATACCATCCTTTCCTACCATCTGACAAACTATCCATAGTTAAATGACCCACCACTAACAAATCCTCCCCATCCCTCCCCATTGCAGAGGCCTCCTTTTTTCTTCAGGTACTACAAGCTGCTCTGTGCCTTCCCAAGTATCAATTGGGTCATGCCAAATTCACATACAAAGTATCACATTGTTGTTGGAGACCTCATCTAGCTTTCTACCAGATTTGTCTCCTCCAGCTAACAGCCATTGCCCTGAAAAGGATCAGGAATTAAACCCTGAGGCTGATACACACACAAAGCTGAATCCCTGGGTTTTGCATTAGGCAAATCATCTCTGCATTTGTAATTTCTTTCTTCATTGCAGTACGTCAACTTATCTACTTTTGTCAAGCTCTTGAGGTTTCACTGTCATAGCTGATTTATTGTCCTATCTTAGAGAGAGGTCTGACAGCCGCATGCTTCACAGCCTCTCCTTATAGTCCTTTTTCAGTCCTAATAGGTCTGGCCTAGAATATGGTGTGCCAGGGTATTGGTGGCCTTGTGGTTCATCAGAGATCCCTGAAGTGGTACAATGGCCACTGGACTGACACACTATCTCACAAAAAAGCAAGACAACACATTTTGTTCATGTCACAAAGAGGTTTCATTTCAGTTTGGTCTCTGCAGCAACATTGTCATTATCCACAATGCTGCCTTCTGTTCCTTTTCTGATTCCTGCCTATTCTTGGACATTTAGACACGTCGGAATGGAGAAAAAGCCATAAAGCCAGGTATGGGATCACTGTATTGGGCAGACTAGAGGAAGATGTGTGAGAGTTGCATAGACTTCCCTTTAAACTGATTCTGAGCTCAGGATTGTAATCAGGGGATGAAGGAAATGCAAACAGAGGGTTCACTTATCCCCAACTGCTTTTCCTTTTGCTAAGGTTAAAGTTCCTCATATCTTTCTTCTTCAAGGAAGAAAGACAGTTGGGGAGAGAGAGAAAACAGCCTGAGGAAAGGTATAAACCACTTACGTTCCTTCTGGGTGACACCCTGCTTCTGGTTTCTATAAAGTACTACTTTCCATACTTAGTTTTCATTTTCAAATATAAATAAGTGTGTAACATGAATTTGGGCCTGCAAAAGGTACAGCCCTGTTTTTAAACAACGAAAGAAAGCTAGTTGTTGTAGCATTTGGGAATTGCTTTGCTAGATAATCACACTTGGGAACAGAATCTATTGAACTCTATTGGAATCATCCTTAAGTAAACATGCAAATGCTGGAGCCTGCTGCTGTATAACTAACTTATTATAGACTAATTGTATATATTTTAATAGCATTTATGTCTAAGATTGTGTGGCATAACATTTAATTTAGATCCATTCTGTTGTTCCAACCCACCCCCAACTCTCATTTCTGCCTCCTGTTTCATCTTAAGGGAATAAAGTATACTCTGACTTCCTAATTTACCTTGCTATGCTGCTTGGACATCTTCCTCGCCACTCTTTATGTCCAAATGAAAACGGCAACTTAGATCTACAGAGAATTTTGATTCTTTTGATGTTCTGCCCGAAAATTAGCAGATCTAGGTATATGGTAATTAATATCAGGAAATGATATTATGGAGAGTTTTTTTCTGTTGCTGATCAAAAGTCTTTCAGCAGCTGCTCTGTACTTCCTTCCTAATTGCTTTTTTTGTGGCAAGACAAATATTAAATGGTAAGTACAGGCTGGAAACCTATAAGGAGAGGATTCCCCATAAAATTCCATGATTGAGGAAGTTAATTTCATATCCAGATCACAAACAGAACAAAATTAGAGAGCATCAGAAGCCAACATGGAAACTATAGTACCACTTCTAAACAGTGATAAACTTCATACTTTCAAAGTATTCTACATTTTTCAGATTTTTTAGAGTATTTCCCAGTTACAAAATTAAAGGGGCCCAGCATGGATTCTCAGAACAAATAGCCTCCTTATAAATTGAGCATAGGACACCTGGAGTTGAGAGATGAACGTAGTGGATTTTGGCAAGCCTTGAGAAGGATGGCCATGGAGAAGGAAAGATCTGAAGGTCATCGGTCCTTAAAAAGATAAGGTCTGTGTGTGTTTGTGTTGTGTATGAATATAATTTACCCAGATTTATGAGTAGAAAATGAAAACAGCTGTGGCATTTGAGTATTAGAAGACCACATATGACCTATGCAGATATGAATTCTAGGAAATAGCATAAATGCTACATCTTGCTAAATGCCTATGGTGGTTCTCAGTCATCCAGGTCATGGTTGCCCCAAAGGTGCTTTTTTAAAGAGGCAATTGGACTTTCTTGTTTTTCTGTGAAGACGTTTGCTTCTCATTCAAGATGCTTCTTCAGCCCTGACTGGATCAGTGATGGTTTTCTGAACCGGTTCGCATAATTGCAGGGTTGTCTGAACCGGAAAACATATCATAATTCAGTGTATTCACCT
>JANHGC010003291.1:118774-131296 GCA_027560395.1 Boaedon fuliginosus | reverse complement strand
GTCTTGTCTGGGTTGAGTCTGAGCCTGTTAGCTCCCATCCAGACCCTCACAGCCTCCAGGCACCGGGACATCACCTCGACAGCTTCACTAGTTTGACCGGGGACAGAGATGTATAACTGGGTATCATCAGCGTACTGGTGATACCCGACCCCGTGTTGACGGATGATCTCACCCTGCAAGTCTTCAGACAGGCCGTCCTGGAAGGCATCCATTAATGACGCATCATTCCAAGCTGAGTCTTGCCTCAAAAGACGGAATTCGGCAATATAGTCCTGCAGAGAGTGCCTCCCTTGCTGTAGGTCCTTAATACACCTGGCTGCCATCAGAGTCCTGATGGGATCCTCATACATAAATTGCATATGTTGACAAAATCCCTGATAGTCCACGAGCAAGGGACTATCCTGCGTCACAAGGGGCGTGGCCCATCAAGCAGCAGAGCCGGACAGGAGGCTGAGAAAACCCCCCACCCTAGCCCGGTCATCAGGGAAATCCTCTGGTCTCAGAGCCATAAACAGTTGCCATTGTCCCAGGAAAGCCTGAAACATCTCAGGCTGCCCAGAAAATTTATCTGACACAGCCACCGGGCATTTCCGATGGGGAAGGGGAGCTGCCGGAACATTCAGTGCTGTGAGTTGTGCCATTAGTTGGCCCACCTGCTGTTGTAGCAGTTGATTCTCAGTCTGCAGCTGCTGCTGTTGTTGTTGCTCCATCTTGGTTAGAAGATGGTTTGTGTGGTGATGAACAAGATGTTCTGTTCCCCCCTTCAAGCTAACACTGAACTCACACATATACACAAACAGGCAAGACTGCAATGCTCAAAGATGTTTCTATTAGTTAGCAAAGCAAAATAATTGGCAGGAGAATGCCAACAAGGAGTCAAATTCCTTACCGGAGAGATAAGAACGCACAGTTAAGTGCTCATAAAACAGTATGCCAAAGAAGTCCTAATTCAATCTAAGGGTCAATACTCAGTTCAGACATCTGTCATGTCAGGAATAATAGAGAAGGAGTAGTCAAAGTCCGGTCCGAGGTTCAAAGAGCAAGAGTTACAAGACAAATAGCAAGACGTGACTACAATGAGAACTTTGTTCGTCACAAAACTCTAGTCTTTAGCCAGCTACTATTATAGCTCCTGTGTGGTGTGGCCCAATGACTCAGTTATTCTCTAGCCCTCCTACTCCTCCTAAGTCTTTTCAGACTTTCTCTGCTCCTCTGCCTTGGATCCAGCCAAATCTCACTGCTTTCCTGGCTGCTCTCCTGCTGTTCCCATTGCTCCTCTGAGGGAAGCTGCGGCACTGCCAGGAAAGAGGGAGAGGGAGACCTTGCCCATTCCTCCTCCTCATCGTCTGAGTCCTCTGGTAGTTGTGAAGCAGGCTCAAGGATCGGGGCCATAACAGGTGATCTCTGGGAGGCATAATGATTCAATGAGTTGAGGCAGGTCTGTAGGGCTCCTGAAGACATGTGTCTTGCCGCCATAGTTCACAATACGATGGAAGGGATAGCCCCATAGATAAGGTATGCCACGTTCTCTCAGCGCAGCCAATAGAGGTCGTAGTGCCCTTCGTTGATCCAATGCATGTTTAGAAAGATCAGATAAAAGTTGCAGGGGTTGGCCTTAAAAGTCAAGGTTATCTATAGCACGTGCTTTGCGCATAATATCCTCTTTTGTTCGATAAAAATGAATTGGGCATATAACGTCCCTTGGTTTGTTGGGATCTGGATTTCTAGTGCCCAGGGCCCTATGGATTCTGTCAATTTCAATTTCCCTATCCTCTGGGATCCCCAATATCGATGTAAAAATTCCATGTACCGTGTTAAGGAGGTCAGCAGTGCCCACAGTTTCTGGTAGGCCCCTCAAGCAAATAGAGAAAAGAAGAGAAAATAATGCTTATATTTGAGTAGATTGTTTATCGATAATATTCTTATGCAAATACACTCTGGAGGCCAAGTCCCCATAAGCACCTTTTAAATTTGTGATATCTGTGTGGGGTACCTTGAGATCATCTTTAAGAGTTTTCAGTTCAGCCTTGTAGCCCCGTTCCAAACATTGTACACTTGCTTTGAGGTCTTGCCTGGTGGGTAGAGAGCGCAAGTGGGCCTTCCAGTCCCAATCATTGTTCAAGCTGGGCAGGGGTTCCAAAGGTGCAGGAGACACACCTGGATATGTATCGTGTGGGTCCTGCTTCATGTCGATCCCGAGGTCGAGGCCCTGTGCTGCTGCCGAAGGTGAGGAGGAGGCCGGCAGCATGGCGCGAAGTGCGTCACACCCTGCCGCGGCCCTGTTTGTTTGTCCGGGGCCCGACTGCATGAGGATGTCTGTTATCGACTTTCTTGCTGTGCCAGAATTGCCCTTCAGTGTTCCTCTCTGTTTGGGGCCCATCGCCGAATCCAAAGAGGAGATGAGTGAGCAAAGTTTCTGAGCGCTATTGGGCTCGGGCACAGAGCTCTACGGCGCGCATCTTGTTCCACCATTAGCTGGCCACGCCCCCCATTTGGGATAAATTTTAATGTGGGAAAATAAAATGAAAATTAATAAAAATGTAAACAATAGCACTTAGCACTAATTGCATTTAAGGAACATTGCTAGTTGCAGCTCAGAATATTTCTTGTTTAAAATATACATACAAATTATATATGCATACTCAACAAAGTATCCTTCTCATGATAAGAAACCTTATAAAGAGTGATGAAAAGGAGTTTGAAATAATAAGACAAACCAATTAAAGTCCTGATAATAGTAATAATAAAAAAACAAACCAGAAACTTAATTAAATCTACCTTATACTCAAACCTCTTCACAGCTTTCTAAAGCTTGACAACAATCAATAATTCTTTTGCACGTAAATCCTAAATAATTTTCTCCATATAACCAAACCACCTCAAATACTGAATATAGATAGGTATAGATGTATATTTATGCATGGGGTTTGTGTGTGTGTGTGTGTATGAGTGCATCAGGACACACATACATTTGTACTGATAATTTTTAAAAAGTTGACAGAATGGTAAAGTGGAATCAAATAATAAAATTTGATAATTTCTAATAAGAAACACATTTGGGTCATCTAAAATAGAAGGCTTGAAGCATGAAATAGATTGTCGTGTTTTAATAAGGGTATAAAACATATATGTCTAGCATCTTATCAAAGAATTGGCTGTTTTTAATTAAATAGGTTATTTTAAGAAGTCAGACATGCAATGCCTGAGGGAAGCACTATGCAATGTTTTATTAAGTAAAACATTTAAGGAGTTCAAAAAGAAATAATTTATTTCCTGCCAGTCTATGGTTTAGTGAAGGTGAGTAGAGGGGGATAAAACATGTAGCATTATTATTATGGTTGGTCACACAGTCACCAGATGTTTAGATTGGATTTGGAATTTTAACTTTCATGAGAAAAAAAGGGGGAGGAATAACAAAATACAAAGGCTTACAAATAGAAGTAGAGTGACTGTGGCAGAAGAAAGCAAAGTAATACCAGTTGTAGTAGGTGCCTTAGGGACAATCCCAAAACATCTGGAGTACCACTTGAATACCTCTGACATTGACAAAATTGCTATCAATCAATTGTAAAAGACAGGAAACTTCTGGATCAACTTCTGGTGACTCTGGGCACGAAACACACGAGCTCCATGGTTTCAGCCCAGGACTGCCAGTCCAAGGGTCCTTAAACAGACCCAAAGCCTCCCCGCAAAGGAGGCAAAACTTAGGGTGGTCTGAAGGGTAGAGGGGAAATCACAATTCCCCTCCCACAGACCATGATCTCCAGCTAGGACCATGCCATAAATGGCGACCAGCTAGCCAGAACCCTTCTTGGAAAAAGAAAGTGCTGGAGAGAGAAGAGGAAATATCTAACCAGAGGCCAACTGGGACGAAGTGAGATGTTAATGAATGCTGAAAACCCCAGGATAAAATAAAGGCTGAGACGCAGTAACTGAGAAAGTGGCGATTTAAAAGTGATGCAATGCAAAATAAACAAGAAGGACTGTTCACAGCGCTATCCTCCATCTGGCTTGAAGGAAAGTGAAATTCTACAAACACAAGTGGGCAAGTGGAAAGTTGGATAAAATTTGGACAAAATTTGGACTATATTGTTGCCTTTGTCACCGGATAACAAAATGGATTGGCAAGAAGCCCGTGAGGATTTTAAGGAGATAAGGAACATCTGCGCCTCAATAATTGATGAAATTGGTGAAGCCCGAGTGATTGGTGAGGACATTAAAGATACTATTAAAATAATGCTGGAGAATATGAAAAAAAAAATGGAAAAAGATCCAAATCCAATCTAAACATCTGGCTCACTGTGCAACCAACCATAATAATTCTTATTTGAAAGGGAGATTGATTTATTAGAACATTTTCTGGAAAATAATTTAAGTTGTATGACTGTTTCCATTAAATTATTATTTCACTTGTATTTTCTTTTTCTTTTTCTTAATTTTCTTTTACAAGGAAATATGATATGATTCAACTTTTAAATATATTGTTCTTTTTAAATATATTGTTCTTTTTTAACAAAACCAGTTTTATTTATATTTGGAAATAAAAATCCAAGTTCACTTTTGTATAACTTGGTTGCTTGCAATAAACGCTTGGTTGCTTGTATTAAAATGCTGAACTCCATTCTTTGAGCTCAACTCTTCCAAGTGGTTATGGACCATATATAACTAAACAAACTCTGGGGTTCATCTGTCACCTTCCATACAAAGGTCTGTTGTTGTCCATGGAAGAACATTTGAAGAGGGGAAAGAGATAACTTAGAATGCACAAAAACATTTCTGAGACAAGCTGAAATAATAATAAAAAAAGATTCTTGCTTCATATTGTAAAAATTACATTGTTTCTGAGTCAGGCAATAAACAGGATTCTCTCTCTCTCTCTCTCTCTCTCTCTCTCTCTCTGTGTGTGTGTGTGTGTGTGTGTGTGAGAGCGAGAGAGAGAGAGAGAGAGAGAGAGAGTTATTCTGAATTGCAGAATATAACAACACTATTAATAATACTTGCAAGACCAAGTCTTTAATAATTAAGGACATATAAAGTACTACTGTAGAACCCTAACCCGGTGCCCTTCAGATGTGTTGGGTTTACAAATCTGGTCCTTCCTAATCAGTCTGGCATAAGAAAGGCTGATATGATGGATGTCTATTTACAACTCAGTTCACCTGAAGGCGGTACTGCTTTCTCCCATGCAACTGAGGATAAGATTGCATCTAAATTCTCCTGCCTTTCATTCTGGTGCTACTCAAGTATTTATTATTTAAAAATCAATAGACAAGAAAGCTTCATTTATAATGTAATGTAAATTTTACTTTTCCAACTTTTAGATGCACAAGATATTATGTATGGAGTCTTTGATGATCTCAGAGGGTTTTTTTTCTGGCAGATGCTTCATTACCCAACTAGGTAACATCATCAGTGCTAGTGAGTGGGGGTTTCTCTCGTTTATATACAGAAGCTTGTCCTGCCAGTGATGACAGGGATATGGTTTTCTTCTTGCTTAGGCTATTGTTTTATATTTGATTGTTTCTCTGGTGTTAATCCCTGCTTTTCTGGGTATTGACTGCTGGAGGGGATGTGTTCTGGTCTTTTTCTCCCCTTAGCTTTTTGTTGTCTCTTTTGAATTGTGTGTAAATATGGGGTTGCTTTTTTATGTGTCTATTGATGGCTTATTTGTCTAAATGCCAAGCTTCCAGGAATTCCCTAACATTTTTGGATTTGGCTTGATTTAGGATGCTCACAGGTTTCTACCTGAAATTGTGGTTGAGTCTGTCCGTGTGTTTTGTGATTGAGAAGCTGTCATTGTGTTTTCTGACTGCTAGTTGGTTTGGATGCAATCTGCTAGCCCTCTTCTTCCATCCTACAAAATGACCATTACAGTACTTACACCATATGCTGTAGCTGACTTCTTTTTCTCCTCCTTGGATTGGATTACTGGGCCTTTTGGTTAATTTAAGTTGTCTTGGAACCTTTATTTGCTTTGTTTGCTATGAGTGATACTATGTTATAATAGTCTGTTAGTTGTTTCTGATAAGTTTTTGAGGTATGGTAGTATTATCCCTTTTGTAGAATAGATAAAATAGAATTCTTTACTGGCCAAGTGTGATTGAACATACAAGGAATTTGTCTTTGGTGCATACTTTCTCAGTGTACATCAGGGGTGCCAAACTCAGGCCATTGTCGTGTGATGTATCGTAACTTTTTCCCACTTTGCTAAACCGGATGTGACACATCCAACTTGTGGACACGCGTTTGACAGCCCTGGTGTAGATAAAAGTTATAAGTAATAAATCATGATCATAGTCATCATAAAAATACATTAATCATTCATCATAAGATACACTTAGTGATAGTCATACGATACCAAACAAGTAATCAACATAAATCATACTAGGAAACTAAATAAAAGAATATAAATCATAAAGATACAAGCAACAAAGTAACAAAGTAGGTTATGTTAGTTGTGCTGTAATGGGTTGAGTGGTCAGATATCCTTTTAATAAAGTTGTATTGGTATCCGTCTTGTTGGATGATATTGTACAGGCAGTCTGTTTCTTTTTGAGTGTTTTGAGTGGCTGTAGTGTTGGTGCTCATTTGATAATGTTCTTACACAGTTGCTCTTATGGGAAATTGGGTTGTTACTTTGTTTTGTTTTCTTAAATGCCCTCACATCTGGAAAAAAATGAAAAAATCCTACTTGATCTACTCACATGTGTCATGAGGGTCCCACTGCTTGTTATCATTTTATTCAATGTTTAATATAGTTTCTTATTTAATTCCTGGGAGGATGGGCTGTAGACATTTGTAAAGTGCTATGTTTTATGTAAAAGCATGGCTGCAATTGTTAATGACAAATCCTAGTACCTAACCTGTTTTTTCCTGTCAGCTACAGATAATTATTCTTTGAAATTGGTTGTGATCTCAGCTGATCTACATTGTGCCCAATGAATAATTACACCCAAACTAATATGTGACTGCCATTTGGGAATAGGATGAGCTCCATAATGCTTATGTCATGCTAATACTTTAGAAATGTAAGCTTGTAGTCTACTTTGTCTTTCAGGGTAGTTGCAGCTTTGCTGAAAGGCCCATTTTAGGCAATATTTATGTCCTGGTTATTATGCTGCAGCGCTTTCCCATTTAACTTTTTACAATTCTTTGTTCCTTTGCATTATTTTCTTATCTTTACAGGCCTGCAGTTGGCAACTATTAAGTAGGGTACTTAAAATCATGTATTTAAACAAAATAGAGGTTATGTTGCAGGGTGTAAGTGGATGGAATGCTTGCACAGGCCAATCTTGTTGAATAATGGAATGGAATGGAGTGGAGTGGAGCAGAGTGGAACAGGGCAGGGCAGAGCAAGGCAGGGCAGGGCAGAGCAGCGCAGAACAAAACAGAAAGATTGAGTGATTGTCCAATCTCTCCTTAAAAACTTCCAATGTTGAAGAATTCACAAATTCTGGAGGAAAGTTGTTCCACTGATTAATTGTTCTAACTGTCAGGAAATTTCTACTTAGTTCTGGGTTGCTTCTCTCCTTGATTAATTTCCATCCATTGTGTCGTGCTCAGCACGACACACGTACCTGTAGATGGAGGCTCCAACCGGGATGCAAACACGGAATGGTGGTTTCTTCTCATGAATGATTGACACTGGTGAAGGGTGGGTGTGGCTATACACTGTATATAGAGCGCATACGCGTGATGTTCTGTAGCACTAAATTTGATTTGTTTTCAATTCGGTTTGTGTTGCTGCACCAGTAAAAACATGAGTTGTGAGGATTGGACTGTGTCTGTGTATTTCTTTCCGACGGATCCTCATCCCCACTGGAGGGGCAGCAGCCGGAATAGCCGACACATTGCTTCTTGTGCTGCCCTCAGATGCTTTGGAGAATAGATTGACGCCCTCTTCTTTTGTGGCAGCTCCTTATATATTGCAACACTGCTTTCATGTCACCCCTAGTCCTTCTTTTCATTAAACTAACATACCCAATTCCGGCAACTGCTCTTTATTTGTTTTAGCCTACAGTCCCTAATCACCTTTGTTGCTCTTCTCTGCACTCTTTCTAGAGTCTCAACATCTTTTTTACATCATGGTGACCAAAACTAGATGCAGCATTCCAAGTGTGCCCTTACCAAGGCATTATAAAGTGGTATTAACACTTCACATGATCTTGATTCTACCCCTCTATTAATGCAGCCTAGAACTGTGTCAGCCTTTTTGACAGCTGTAGAAAAAATGCTGCTGGCTTATATTTAAGTGATTGTCCACTACAACTCCAAGTCTGTCAAGATCCTTCTGAATCTTAAGCCTATCTTCTGGAGTGTTGGCATTCCTGACAGCTTGGTGTCATCTGCAAATTTAATGGATTCCCCATCTATCCCATCAACAAAATTGTTGATGAAGATGTTGAAGAGTACTAGGCCTTAAACAGAGCCTTAGGGTACCCCACTCCATACTTTCCTCCACATAGATGCAAGTCCATTGAGGACTACTCATTGAGTGTGGTTGGTCAGCCAGTTACATATCTATCTGGTGGTGATGTTGTCTAACCCACATTTTTCTATCTTATCAAGTTGTAGATTGTGGTCTACTTTGTCAAATGCCTTTCTGAAATTCAAGTAAATTATTTCAAGGCCTTGTGTTCATGGGTCAGACCTCAGACCCTGAATTTGATCCTAAAACAACTGTTCCAGTTGAACAGTGTGTCAGCCTTAGGAGACACAAAACCAGTAACCACTTGAGACTGATCAAAAGCAGGCTTCACTGTACTATCTGGAGTAGTCTGATGAGGTTGGTGTAAGGCTACTCCCAATCACTTGAAGAGAATGGAAAGCAAAACCAAGTAAAGATATTCTATGAGGTTTCTTGCAAACTGTCTTGATTAAAGTAAAAAAGCTGATTTAAAAGACAGTCCTGACCTATGTTGCTCTCTTGGTAGCAGTGGTCTGATTTTTGGCTCTTGTGTGATGTTTAATGTGGATTTTGCTCATGAAATTCTGACCTTTGGATTGGCTGACAACTCTGGCTTAGGTCTTGGAATACTTCTGCATGATAAAACAAAATATTCAGGCAAGCTTCTGTCAGAGACTTTGTTTTGTTTTTACAATATTTGTCTATTATCTTTTTAATCATGAGTAAATTGCTAATATCTCTAGTAGCTGTGTTTCAGAGTCTGTAATTGAAATCTGAAGTTATACATTATAGAAGGCCATCTGGGTCCAGGCCAATCAGACATCCAGAGGATAATGTTCCAGAGAGTGGGTACCAAGCAGACAAATCTTTCCTTCTGGGTTCTGCTATTTGCGTTTCCTTAGCTGATATTCTCCAGAGCACATCTCTCCTGCCAAATTCAGTAGATGGGTAGAAAAAATTGGGGAGTGGTGTCTATGGCAATTCTCAATCATCTATGGCATGGTTGTCCCAAAGGTGCTGTTCAAAAGGCAACTGGACTTTCTTGATTTTTTTCTTCCTGTAAACATTTCTTCAGTTGTTTCTGAAGCTTCTTCAGTTCTTGGATGAGAAGTGAAACATTTTTAGAAGAAAACACAACCCAAGGAACTCCAGTTGCCTTCTGAACAACATCTTTGGGACAATTGGGAGGGATGTCCCATCACTAATTTCATTCCAAGTCGTGAATAGATTTAAAAATAACTATCAGGATCTTGAATTGGACTCTGAAACAAGCAGACAATTCAGCTCATGGAATGGTAGTTTCACAAATGCCAAATAACTGGTTTACTTGTTTTCTTCCAGGGTTTTTTGAAACTATAGGGTGACTACCTGACCATTTTAGAGATTATCCAAGATTGTAATAAGCAAAGATATTTACTTATTGACTTCCAAAATGCAGGAATATATTTCTTACATTTAAATATGGAATGGAACTCATTCTCTACAATTCTAACAATTGCTATGGTAGTGTTCCTACATTTGGTTTTAAACATGGTAAAATTGCTTGAGGAAGTTGCTAATATGACATTAGCAAATGATAGCTAATATAATCAATTGAAAATTGGGCTGAGGCTAGAAGAGATTTGACTCTCAACCTCAATTAATTGCAAATACTAATTGACTGTGGCAGCCAGTTAATGTAATTGTTAAGACAACCGTCTTAACCTGTTGAAGAAGTTTCAGTCCCTCCTTTGACACAAATCCCAATGTATATTGGGACAGTCATTTTCTCTCATTCTTAGGAAGAAGGTGATGAGAAACTACTTTCAAAAATATTGCCAAAAAAACTGCGGGGACAAATCCAGATAGTTTCTAGGAGACCTCATTAATTTGAAGGCACAACAAACAAAAACTGAGTCACTCCAGATCAGTGACTGTGTTGTTGGTAGGGCAATGTACACTCTGCCAGCCATTTGAAGTAGGCCAGAAAAAAAATCAATAATGCTAGTTGATGGTTATAGGATATAATAACAGAATCTTGAAATCCTGCTCTCCTGCCTTCTCATATATCAAACAGATTACAAATAAAGTCATTTTGAGTTTCTTTCTCATATCTCTTCCTTTCCCAGGACTGAGTTGTCTCTTATTTTGTCTTTCTGTTCCTACCTCCCTTCTTCAAATTTTATCTATACATGTCTTTGCATGTTCTCAGCACCTTTTCCAGTGACAATGGAGAAGTGGCAGGAGCTACCATGGTAAATAATAGGTACCTTCCTATTTTTATATGCATTTGTTACTTGGTAACTGTTCTGTAGATAACTGATTTCATAAAGGAACCACTGAAATGTTTCAGACATTGTGAGATTTACAGAGTTCTTGAAGAGCACTGGAATGTAATCTAAATGATACTAATCATATATGAATGTACTTAGAAGTACATAACTCTGAGGTAAAATGGACTTACTGTAATGCAAATAACACTTTTAAGACTGGAATATTAGTATGAATGTGTATTTTGTGGTCTTATAATAGTTTGATAATAAAGTAATAGATTGTGCTGTCTTCTTGCCAACCTAAGGCATTTAGTTGCAAGCATGCTGATTGCTGGCAGTTACATTGGGACCCTCTTACTTTACAACTTATCTAAGAAAAAAAGCCTGTTAAATTTATGCATAAATTAAACTGAAATGGAAGACAATTTTATGGCACTCAGGCACCACTGCGATTGCTTCTCAATGACCTTTTGGTAAAGGGAAAAATCATTAAGAAGTTATTCTCAGAAAATCTAAGCAAACATGCTGAATGCAAGTGAAGAGACAGTGTCTTGCACATCTAGAACTCAAAGTGTGTCAGATTTTTATACAGGTCAAAATTAATAAGAAATAAAGTAGTCCATTTAGCTTTTGCTCATTCCCAGTCTGCAAGAATGTTTCTGCTCCATTTTGCATCAGGTTATATTTTTAACAGAAGGGGGAAAAGCATAAACATTCATGTGCATTTTTATATTAACCTCTTACATGAATGTTATCCAGATACATGCATGTCCAAACCATACATTGATGAGCAGAAGATAGAGGAGAAGAGTCCATGTGAAATCTCTCTAATGTTAAATATGTGATGGAATCAGAGGTGGTATTCAGCCAGTTCTGACAGGTTCCAGAGAACCGGTAGCAATAATTTTGATTGATTCAGAGATCCGGCAAATACCACCTCCTCTGATTGGCTGACATGGCCCACCAAGCCATGCCCACAGAATCAGTAGTAAAAAAATTGAATACCACCACTGGATGGAATGTGCACCTAGAGAAACAGTGGCAACTGGTTCTCTTGCTCTGTGTTTTGGCAACACAAAGCTTTCCCCACAAAGAGGTCCAGATTAAGAGACTGTGCAGCCTGATGGGGTTAGTGGAAGAGGTTCAGGACCGCTACACCTCTCAGGATAAATATGGAGGATTGGAAGGTTATAGTTTAGTTTGGCAAAACTCTGTAAGGTGTAAGAAAATAAAAGCTCCAACTTGAAGGGACTTTGTATGTTGTCTCTAGGATTGGACTTGGCAAAATGTTAGGCAAACTATGAACTTCTGTAAACATTCCCCTGGGACACTTTAAATGCTACAGCTTAATTAATTAATAATTAAATTTTGCAAAATTTCAGCTGATCTGACATTCCTATGTAAGCCGGAAAGGAAGATATGTTATACAGGGAGTCCTCACTTAAATGGAATCCATGTGATGGTAATGCACAATGTCCTGTGATAGTGCTATTTAGCAAAAGCAGCTGTGACAGGATTGCCTGGATTGCATAACATGACTGTCGAAACAGGGCTATGCTGTAAAGCTCTGATAAGCAGTATATAACATCTGAGTGCTATTGCTATCCATATTGTAAGCCTCCAGGAGTCCTTCGGGAATTGGGCGGCATAAAAATGTAATAAATTATATATATATGTTTTCATAGATTTTCTACGTATGGGTGTAGGTATGAGAGTCTTGGTGTAATCGGGTCTTTTCTCGTCTAGGCTTGAGAGTATCAAGGCAACGTTTCGACGAGGTCTCACTCGTCATCTTCAGGCAAATTCAAGATGTTAGTTCTTCGGACTTCTAGTTTCTCGTAGGTCCTGATCAGCTGGAAGGTT
>JANHGC010003291.1:83858-97235 GCA_027560395.1 Boaedon fuliginosus | reverse complement strand
TCTTGGATTTTAGTGGGTGTCTCTTTTCGGATTAGGTTGGTGATCTTGTTTCTTTGGAATCCGTTGGATGTTAGTACATTAGTGAGAGTGTGTAGTTCGGTTTTTAGGTGTTGTTCATCGGCTAAGCATTTTGTTCTGGACATGAGTGTCTTGGCTACAGAGTTTATCTTTGCTGGGTGACGATGTGAGTGTACATTCAGGTAGCGGTTTGTGTGTGTTTTTTTCTTGTAGATGGTGTGTCTTAGGGAGCCATTGGATTTCTTGTAGACTAAGACATCCAGGAAGGGAAGTTGGTTGTTAGCTCCCATTATGAACTGTATTTTGGGATGTAGACACACACCTCAACAGCTTGACCAAGGAAGTGAGGCGGGGTATAAATTTAATAAAATAAAAAATAAAAAATAAATAAAACAGGAATCAGCACACCAATAACATGGAGATGCCAACAAATGTAGCCTTTATTAATGGTCAGCAATACACGACAGTATAACAGCGAGAGACATCGGAGATAATGAATGGGATCAGGGAGCTCCTTAAATAGGGCTTTAGTGAGTGGGAGTCAGGATATCACAAGTCTTCCTCAGGAAAGCAGGAAGGGAAACAGTTATGACTAAGAAGGTGACAGTTACAGGAATTGAATGGGTCGTACTCTGCGCATCTTCCCCATAGGATATCCCCATGTGTAGAGTTATAATATAATAGTTAATTAAACTATATCAGGAATTATTTGTGATGAGACATGGCCTGAAGCAATCTCCATTTGGTTAATAGTCTTATACATCTTTGCAATATTTTCTGATAGGATTTTTTCAGAGAGCCAAGATAATCACCCCCAAAGAAAATGTCATCTTTGCTCTCCCCTCCTCCCCCCCCCCACCAAAAAAAGCAGGTGAAAAATTGGTGTTTGAAGTCTTCTATGGAACCACAAACCTTATTACTAATGGAGCAGCAACATGTCATATATTGACTGATTTAAACACATACTGGAATCTATTTTGCATCTAGTGTCTTGACTTGACCATAAAAGCTTAGTGAGAAGAGATTATTAGGGCAGTCAGTAAAACTGGCTCCTTCATTTTTCATGGTGCTCTTCACTGCCATCTAGTGTCCAGAAACTAAAAGGAAAATAGGGTGAATTATTACTCAACTAGTCTCCAAGATGACAGTGGTGAGGAGAGATTTATTTATTTATTTATTTATTTATTTATTTATTTATTTATTTATATTTATACCCCACCTCATTTCCCCGATCAAGGGGAACTCGAGGAGGCACATGCACACCAGAAATTGGAAGACAAGCTAGCCGACCAGCAAAATCCAAGGGGAAGCCATTCACTTAACAATCATGTCACTAACTTGACAACTGTAATGATTCACTTTACAACTATGGCAAGAACAGTCATAAAATGGGACAAAACCCGCTTAACAAATGTCTCACTTAGCAACATAAATTCTGTTTATCATATTGTGGTCATAAGTCAAGGGGTAATTGTATCTATGTGTACCACTTAGCAGTAAACTACTACAAACAGGTAAGTTGAAATCTGCATGTTCTATTTGTCAGAGATAGAAAAGGGATTTTTCTTTGTGGACGAATGATTTTGAAGGACAAAAGTATCTTTCCCCAAAAAATGAAACTTCAAGCAAACAATCAAACTCTTTTTTTGTTCAACATGCATGCAGGGAGGGTGATGCTGGGGAAAAGTATTACTCTCATATATGGCTGGCCCCATGCCCAGCTCTTCCCAGGTGCAATGCACCTGGCTGGAAGTGGAAAAAGTCCATAAAATAATAATGGTGAGTCTGCTGCATGTCCAGACCATTCTATAGTGAGGATGCCATATGCAAGGAGATCAAAGGATTCCCTTTTCTTTTAGAGAAATATAACCTAGATACATTTCAGAAATCTGCTCTTTTAGAATTGCAGTAGATAATGAAGTAGTTCATACTGCTAACTATCCAGCATAGGAGTTTAAATATATGGAAACTGGACACAAGGACATTTGTCAAGTTTACATTTGCTCGCTTCACTTTTTTCAAGGTCCCATTTTTACTGGTGATTTTTCTAAAAGCATATCCTATTAAACTTTACTTCATGAACTTTTCTCTAGTGTACACTTTTTATATGTCTTTTTTGATTTGCAAACTGCATTGTAAATTCAGACCAGCACTCATATTTCTAAATAACTACATTCCTGCTCATATATAACTTGGTAAATCATGATAGAAGACATTAAAATGAGAACTGAATAAATGTTCCCTGCATCCCAATTCATGGTCAAAACACATTACATTTTGAGAAGAAATATGTATTATATATTAAAATTAGGAAGGAGAGGGAAAGTCAACTTACCTTTGTCCTTATCTTTTTTTTTAATTTCATGTACATAGCCAGTAAGATGGCTCTGAAACACCATCTTTTTTGCTAACAGACAATTGCTATTTGTAAAGACAGACAATGGAGTAATCAAGTACTTATATCAATTGCTGGTGTGTAGGAATATTTTTATAGCAGTAAAGTACAAAGGTATATTTATCTACTCCACCACCAATTTCCAAATGAGATTTGTTTACTTTCCACAAAAAAGCCACCCCCCCCATTCTTCTCATATGGAAAGAAATATCTTCTAGAAACACCTGGCTCCTAACACTGGTGAATATGAATGCATTAGTAATTAAGGATTACAAATTACTAATTAAGGACCCAAACAATAAAAAAAATGATTCAGACTGGAAGTAGGCAGACTGGCTCATCCCTAACACAAGTTACATAAATCACTTTGTGTCCATAGAAAGGTAAATCTTTCCACCTATTCATTTGAGCATATCTGAATTTTTTTCATATATTTTGCTCAGGCAGTACAGCCTCCAGCCTTCAATTTATGTTAATAATTATGTTATTGAAAATCCAGGAATTCAAGAAATTAGTAATATTTTTAATATCGTGAACTTGCAAGGAACAGTTTCAACTAACAAGCAGTTAGTAAAACTTTAAAAAATCTTCATTCTTAGTTTTAGTTTTTGCTTCTGCCAAAATACTAATTTAACAAAAAGAAATTCCACTATATCATTAGCTCCAAATACCAATGCAACTGAAAATGGACCTCTGTTATTTATTTATTTCATAAGGATTTTCAAGTGACATGGTGTATCATACAATATATTCACCAGTAATTCCTGACACATTGAATTATCTCAAGATTTTTTTGCAAATCCCAAAATATTGCACCCTGAAACTTGTTAAATTTCACTCTTGAAATTACACTTTTACAATGATCTGGTTTTGTTAACTTGTATTCTACTGTTGGGATGCTGAGGTCTGGAAATGGATAACCTTGTGCAAACAGGACTTATAAAGCTGGAGTGCACTGATGTGACAGCTACAGCCCTAGATGATGATGCTTGTTCAGCAGTCTTCTCCCCCTTTCCCCATTCTTTCCCCATTCATTAAAATGATAATGGTTAAATTATGTTCTCTGGGTAACCCAGTGTAATAAAAGGTTGTGATTTAAAAGAATCCCACACAATGTGTTCTTAACAATTAATGTTCCCTGTGTGTTTGGAATTTAGGAAACATGCACAGATATGCATAAATTCATTACTGGGACATCTCTTCCTTAATATAAATGAGTCCAGGAATAATCACAGGGAAGATAGAGGGCAGTCAATGACTATGCTTGATTGCTTCACTATTTTGCTAGTATCATGAATAAGGATGACTCATCAGTTCAGGACTGCAGAAAGCAAAGCATCAGTCACCTTGGGATATGAGCTTTTTCAGGAGACAGCCAAGGAGAATGCAACCACCTTGGTTTTCATCACTTATCAACTTCCAATGTAGCATCCCTTTGTGGGCAGGATTAAATTGCTGCAATTGTAATTGTACATGTGTGGCCCTTTCCAGAAGATAAAACTGTGTTTAGAGTCCTACCAGATTTCATCTTATCCCATTTGGTCACAATATAAAATGGTTTCTCCAAGCTTTTCCCCCCAATGTTTTTTTAAACTTTCCAGTTTAGCCTGTAGTTCTGGAAATGCCTGGTTGACTTCTATGCAAGCAATGAAGTCTGACCTCAATTAATTTTTGAGATCAGCCAAATTTGTCATCACTAGTAAACAACTTTAACAAGCACAGTGAAGGTGACCATGTTATCAGTTCAGACAAAACAGGGACAATTTTAATTGGTGGCTCTTCTGTACAAATAAATATTAGCCTGTTATAGAAAAAGAAATACTGTATCTATTATATTTTTAAAAGATGAAGCCATAGTTTCAGAATTGTTTTTAGTCCAAAGGAACTCCTGTCTGCAATCTTTATTCCTTATTCCTTTCTCTTGGATTATTCCTACCATCAGGGTAGAAATGGAACAATCAAGGAATATTTATATTATATGCACCAATAAAAAATATTACAGGAATACAGAAAATTGTTCCTGAAAAATTTTGTATAAAAATCTCAAGGAACATTAATAATGCATAAGTGTGTTTAAGGAAGAGCGAGGGTAAATGGCAATGTGTGTATGATTATGTTATTGCACAAATGTCACAATTGACTGACTTGTGTCAGGTTTGTGACATAAGTATTTAATTGTGATGACCCCATATTGATAAATTGTCACTATAAATTACAGATGCCACTGCCCATGTCTTTGCAATATTTTATCAGTCTACAGCTCAGTGCTAGATTACACTGGGGGATTCATAAATTCAATTCCTAGTTAATCCAGATAAGGTCAGAAAATTTATGATTGTAATGCTAGAAGTGGCTGCTGCAAATCTGTGTTGACAAAACTGGAGTGAATAAATTAATAATTTGATTTGGTTATAAAGGCTTCCTGTTTCATGTTCCTATGTTCAACACACCGGCATCTTGGGAGTGTTTTACAAGGCAAGATAACCAGTGGTGGGATTCAATTTTTTTACAACCGATTCTGTGGGCATGGCTCGGTGGGCGTGGCTATGTGGTCGGCCAATCAGAGGTGGTATTTGCTGCAGTCAGCCAATCACAGGTGGTATTTGCAGGTTCTCTGAACCAATCAAAATTATCACTACCGGGTTCTCCCAAACCTGTTGGAACTGGCTGAATACCACCTCTGAAGATAACAGTTGTGACTGTGTGATCAAACTCTGGACTTTGCAAAGGCATGGGGCTTCAGCTACTCTTCCACAATTGCATCTTATGTTTGTGGAGATTGCACTGATTTGACACAAAAGAGAAATGAAGGAGAATATTTGTAGCTTAGGACTGAAATGAGGGGTCTTTGGTGCTCTCTAAGTTTGTTTGTTTTCTTGCAGATGTAAACTAGCTTGCAGAGGTAAACTAGCACTGATGACATTATTAGTTTGGTTAATGAAACATCTGCAAAAAACAAGTAAGCTCAAAGAGCACCAAAGATTCCTCACAAAAAATAAAACATGTGAAATAACTGAAATATATGAAACTTGGGCCTATATTTGTGACCTTACCATTTTTTTTAGAAACACATCAAGTGGATGAAAAATTTGGAAGGGGAAGAGAAATTTTTGCAGAAATTTTAGCACAGACAATTGTTACTATTGAAGGTTAGGTTAGGTAGGTAGGAAATGCTTCCTCTTTTGCTTTTCCTTCATAAGTTTTTTAAAAAATATATTTTAAAAGCTGTTATTATATTGAAACATTTCCCAATTATTGAACAAGAGAAGGTAAAGCCACCATGTTCAAATGTTAAGGATGATCACAGAAAGAAGATGGGGATTAGTGAGGGAGGTTATCTATCAGAAAGGCAATGTATATACTTTTTGTTATTTTATTCAACAAATTTTATAACAAAGAAACATGGTGTGAATTTCTTTACACTTGTAGAGATTCCTGTAATTAAGAAATAACTTCCTTGCAAAGCCTGAAGTCTCTTAAACTGGTCAGATTTGATTAGGCACAGTAATTCTCAGCTGTTGTTAATAATCACCAATAAACTGATCACCTCAGAATTAGGAAACAGTTTAGTGTTCTTTATTGACTGTTGTGGATTTGTGGATTATTTATTGCTTATCATAGAGGAGGGGTAAAGTTGAAAGATATAAATCCAATCAGTGAACAGAAAAACGGGGTGGAGGGAGAAAGTTATAGCAGACAAAAAATAAATAAGTATCAGCTGAGGAATGAGATTTTCTATGAGAAAAAGATTACAAAGGACCTGTAAGCATTATGTATATGCTATAACCAGTAGCTCTTTAAGACAGTCCACTACATCATTCTGTAGTTTTGCCTAAATTATCACCACATGTGTTCAAGAAGATGCTAAGCTTTCTAAAATGCTTTCATCTAGA
Organism: Boaedon fuliginosus; assembly: GCA_027560395.1. Lineage (NCBI taxonomy): Eukaryota > Metazoa > Chordata > Lepidosauria > Squamata > Lamprophiidae > Boaedon > Boaedon fuliginosus. The sequence continues at coordinate 90,929 of JANHGC010003291.1, read as the reverse complement.
CACATGATTTGAGCATGGGAGTGTATTTGATGCCCTAAGTGGCCCCTGTCAACTCTCTCATTCTGTTCTTTGATATTAAAATGATGGAATAGAAGGCAAGGTAATTTCTTTGAACATTCCCTCCCCCATTTGATGACAGATATCAATAACAAGCAAGAAAAAAGGGCATAGGATTTAATAACAACAATATGCATTATATAAACTATATATCAATGTCACGCTCTGCCGTCAGTCCCAGAGATAAACAAGCCACGAAACTCTGGTTTCAGAACTCAGGTTTATTCTCACAGGTCAGTATGAAGTAGCAATGTCAATATTTAAATAAGAACGGTTTCGGGATCTGAGGCTATCATATCCTCTTTTATCCATTCCCAGCCATTATGTCATGCCCCAGGTTCCTGGAGGATTTAAAGGCACCTTGCTTCAGTGCTTCATGCTTCAGACCTTGACAGGTGGCCCCCTCTCACCAGGTGGCTATCTGCAAAATATAAGGAACATATCATCAAAACACATTACTTGCCTAATTGTTTATGAAAATCCTTAAGCAAGTGCGGAACATTTATATCTTTCCTATTTACCCACAAGTTGTCTTTCTCGAGCTATCCAACCCAATGTACTAGATATTGTATGTCTCCATTTATTTTTCGTATATTCACTATTTTGTCTATTTTATAATGATTTATTTATTTATTTTATTTATTTGTATTTATACCTGCCTCATTTCCCCTATCAAGGGGAACTCTAGGCGGCTTACAGTTAAAAACATTTAAACACAATTTCATAATTAAAACAGTAATAATCCAATCACACTCACAATCATCCAGAGGGGGGAAGATATTAATTCCAGGCCCTCCGCCAAAGCCAGGTCTTCACAGCTTTGCGGAAGGCTAACAAGGTAGGGGTAGTCCTGATCTCAATGGGCAGATTGTTCCAGAGGGTCGGCGCTGCCACAGAGAAGGCCTTAGCATGGGGGCCTGCCAGCCGACATTGTTTGGCTGACGGGACCTGTAGCAAGCCAATTCTATGGGATCTAACTGGGCGCTGGGAGGCATAAGGTAGCAGCAGGCGGTCTCGAAGGTACCTCGCTCCTAAGCCATGTATGGCTTTAAAAGTTGTTACTAGCACCCGGAAGGCCACTGGCAACCAATGCAGCTCGCAGAGGATAGGTGTTATATGGGTGCACTGAGGTACACCCTCAATCACTCACGCAGCCGCATTTTGCACCAGTTGAAGTCTGTAAGTGCTCTTCAAGGGCAGCCCCATGTAGAGCACATTACAGTAGTCCAATCGTGAGGTGAAAAGGGCATGAGTAACTGTGAGAAGAGCCTCCCAGTCCAGAAAGGGGTGCAGTTGGTACAGCAAGCGAACCTGTGCATAGGTATCCTTGACCACAACTAAAAGATGGTAGTCCAATTGTAGCTGATCCAAGAGAACACCCAAATTGTGCACCCATTCTGAGGGGAGCAATTTGTCTCCCCCCAGCATAAGTGATGGATAATCAACTGGACCACGGGAGGGGGGGGGCAATACCCACAGCCACTCGGTCTTGTCAGTTGAAGCTTGTTAAATCTGTGACAGAGAAATTGATGTGTTTCTCCCCTTATGTCTAACCTGCATATACACCCTCTGCCAGTTTCTCTAAGTGTCAAGTATTATCATGGATGACATGCATGTAATGGCATCAACAACATGCCTGTTATGACAACACAATACCGAAATGCTCTCTTAAAGGTTCAGTCACTTTTTTTTACTTATGATGCCAATACATTTGTGTGTTTTATGATGGCAATATGTTTATATTGCTTGTTGCAATAAGTTTATTATTTTTTATTTAATAAATTTGTTTGCCACCCACCTCACTGTAACTGACTCTAAGCAGCTTACAATATTAATGTTGACAGATGTGCTGTACCTAAAGTTTGAAATAATATTATGCCCAAGCCTGTCCTCCAGTTTCTCAAACATCCTTCTCTTACAAAGGAAACTTCTATTTATTTTACCCCATTCTGGGATCTTCTAGAATTTCTTCAGAAATTCTTTATGTATGATTTCTGAGCTAACTTTCTTATTAAATAGAAAGGGCTGTTGCTGTTCATTTCTGTTATGTATATCCAATTACCCAGAGGCTCTTCTAGCTAGCTCCTGCATGCCTGATCTGAACAAGTCTCATAGGAAGAGGGCCCATGCTAAGTCTTTTCTTGATATTAAGTGAAGCATGGAAACCTGGAAGACTGCAGAGATATAGAGACACTTGTACGTTGAAAGGCCCTCACATAGATGTCTCAGCTACTTGGTATGGTAACCAAAGCTTGTGTAAAATAATCTTGCAAAGTTATTAGGAATCCTTAAATAAAAATATTTCCCAGTACAGATCTAGGGTGAATGATTCTGCAAGGCCATTAGAAGGCAACAAAGAAGTAGGTTTTTCTGTATTTCTCTTCTGCTATCTAGAGCAGAGTTCCCCAACCAGTCTGGGTTGGTGGCCCGGAGTGGGGGGGAGGGAGGAAAGAGGGGATGATTTTGTGAGTGCGACAAGTCAGTGCATGTGTGCATGCATGCATGTGCACGCGAGAGTACCTGTGATGTTCATGCTGCCTGTGACGAGGCTCGTACGAGTGGGGTTGCGATTGCCTGTGATGAGGATTACACAATTGGGGCCACAAGCACCCAGACAACACTCACGCGAGTGTGGCTGTGCGTGGTAGTAGTTCATAGAAGTTACTGCAGAGAACACAACATCACAGATGGAAAGTTCATTATAGGACACAACAGGAAACCTGCACATTGAAACTAAACCAGCCAACTGTTGCTTGGATTTGAATCAGTCTAAAATTATAGCAATGAATAAATGCATTGGCCAGTCATATTGGTTGTCAGAATTGTATTCAGCCAATCATGTGCTGTATGAGTTCAAGGCCCTCTGAAAACTTCCAGCCTAAATCTAACAGCTCTAAATAAGCAATTTTCTATGTTGTGTTTTGTATTCTACTGGTCCCATTGTATTACTGATCTGCTACTTCTTAGGTTCTGCTAAACCAACTTAATTCAGATAAGTTCTCAGTAATATATTTCTAGACAGCTACCCTAGCTAGTGTAAAAGAGATTGCTGTTTTAAAAATACATTTCATGTTGCCATTTCTCTCAACCCGTTTTCCGACTTCAATCATGTAGGAAATCATTATATTACAAAGCTTCCAGGTTTAAAAAAATTGTAGAGTCTGAGTTGGAAGTAGTCCTCATAAATACAGCAGACAGAATGGGAATATTTAAGATTTTAATTGACAGACTTGGAGCAAGAAACATAAATTGGCTCGCCAGAGATTGAAGTTCTGTGGGAATATATTATGTCCAGATAGTAGCCAAGAAGAAATTTTAGAAGAGACTATACTGTAAATGCAAAGATAAGTTCAAAACTGCTGTTATTTATCTGAAGTTTATTTCATCTTCCAAAATCAATTTTTTTTCACTCACTTTTTTTACCACAGTGCTGGGGAAAGGTTTGGCCCGGACACCTGCTGTCCCCCAAATTCAATGAGATTGCAGGACCTTGCAAGAAGATGCTGAAAACTTTCAAAGTTTAGCATTACTTACTGAACATCTCATAGTAAAATCATTGAGATTACAGGTAATTTCAATTTTTGGAGAGAAGGGTTCATCACATGATGTGCTGGGCCCACCAATTTTAGGGTGAGACCATGAAAAACAAAGGATCCCACAGCAGAATGCAAATTTGAATTTGCACCCTGCCTGCACTAATCCATCATTTGGTCATTATACAAAATTTGTTGCCTGAAACAAAGGATATTTTCTTTGAATATCTTCAGCTCTAGGGTTGAAGGTTCTTTGGGTGCCACTTTTATATATATATTTTCAGCACTAAGCAGTTACCTTTTTGTTTTCTCAAGCTATCTTGTTTTCTTTTGTGCTCAAAATAATTTTATCTCTGCTAAAATAGTGGAGGCTGCTTTCATTTTTATGGAAGTTTTTAAAGGATTTACATTATGTTGTTGAATGCTGCATAGTCTGAAAATCCTGCTGAAGGGTAAGCAAAATGCCTATCAAATCAATTAAAATAACAATATCATCATACATATGGCATATCATCAAGTATTTCACTTACAAACAAGATGAAATCTTGCTATGTTTGAGCACTTTTGAAAATTCTTTGTAGGGGAAAAAAATTCCAGTTTTCTCCAGCATAAACATTTAATGGCTCCCAATCCACCACTTGCTTAAACTCATTCTACAGACAGAGGGTTGAAATATACATGTTTCTTTTAAAATGCTACTGTTCATGAAAATGCATGGGTAGATAAAGCTTAGGTATTTTTATTGCTACAAAAAATACCCCAGATTCCAGTCTGCCTATACACGTAATTAATTTGGCATACTGTGATTGCAGATGGATGATATTAGAAAATATTCCCTCTTTAGAAGAATATTTCGCATTAAAAGTTGACATTGGATTTATCATTACCAAATCAACAGGTTATAGATGGAATATTTCAAGAAGCAAGCAAGAAAAGGGAAACCAGTAAGTTTGTGATGACAGCAAATCTGGAGAAGGGTATAGTGTCCAAGAGACTGGGAGAGGTCACAGCATACATATACCAGCACCAAAAAAATGTGGCTTAACAGAGTGTGCAAACCATCATTGCTGATTCATGATTGATCATTGAGAAAATTAAAAAAAACACCAACAAGTCCGTCTATGCTTCATTGATGATAGAAAAGCCTTTGGTTGTATTGATAAAGTCAAGCTGTCCAATATTCTTAGGAAAACAGGAATCCCAGAGTACTTAGTGAGAAATCTATACATCTATACATTGGGGATGAAACTATAGTCAGGAAAGAACATTTCCTTGGCTACCCAAGTCAGGGTAGCAAAGGAAGGACACAAAGCTAAATATTTCCTTCGATTTATTCAACGTATGTACTAAATGAAGAAGACTGGATTGTAAAATGAGTATGGTTTTAAAACTGAAGGAAGAATGTCCAATAACCTGCACTGTGCTGATGGCATTATTTCTAAGACTTGAAGATGTGAATGATCTGAAACCTGCAGTAATGAAAATGAAGAAACAAAGGGGGGGGGGGAATGGTACTAAGTTTTAGATGGGAAAAAAAACAAATCAATAACACCAGGTATGGCAATCATCCTTAGAAATGACAGTGAAAACAAAGATTAGTAAAGGAACTAGCATGCAAGAAATGCACAAAAACTAGTATTTGTTAAGATAGGAATGAAAGCCTTGAAAGATGCTGGACATAATGTGTTTATTCCTATGAAGATTAGAACTATGCAGCCAATTGTTCTCCCTACAGAAAGCAAAAGGTGGGCTTCAAAGAAATAAAAACAACTTTTTAAAATGTTATTATTGGATAAAATTCCTGAGAGTACCATTCATAGTGAAGAAAACAAAGGGATCATAGACCAAATCACTTCAGCATTCACATTCAAAAGGAAATGACCAAGCTCAAGCATTTTGGACACATAAGTCATCAATACTCAATTCTATTATTCTAATATGATAAATACAACTGTAAACATATTTACAGTTTATTTATTTATTTATTTTATTATTTCAATTTCTATCCTGCCTCCCTTCACCCATTCGGGGAACTCGAGGCGGCAAACAATACAGTAAAAATTACAATGCCTATACAATAAAATCAAAAACACACTCACTCATTCAATCATACATGGGGGAGGGAAGGACAAGATGTTAAGTCCACGCTTGCCAGCAAAGACAGGTCTTCAATGCTTTGCGGAACATGGGCAAGCTGGGGATGGTTCTAATCTCCGCGGGGAGTGAATTCCACAGGGACGGTGCTGCCACAGAGAAGGCCCTAGCCCGCGGTCCCGCCAGCCGGCATTGCTTAGCCGATGGTATCCGGAGCAGGCCCTCCCTGTGAGATCTAACTGGGCACTGGGAAACATACGGTAGCAGCAGGCGGTCTCGAAGGTACTGGTTTTTTTGTATAGTTCACAAAAGTCCCATATGTAAAATGCCAGGGATTGGAACCCCTGAGCATTGCAATTCTTCACAAAGTTCTGATACACTTATATACCAGATTAATAAATATCTGCTCCATTACATGCTGATACCCGAATCATAATTGACAGCGGTCAGAATACTTTGCTTTAACCAGGGTATTCTGCAAATAATGCCCACCACATTTCCAACAAGTTTCTTGGGGAAGATCTGTAATAGAATTTCCTGATAAGTTGAAATGCTTTGATATAATTTGGGTCTATTAAGTCTTGTTCCACTTGCATATAATCCAGAGAAGCATTGCTCACAAGTGATAATCACTTTAGAGGAGAAACATTTGAAGGTGTCTCTAATCTTGTGTATGTGACAGTATGTGTTGGTGTGATGGTGCTGTTGGTGTAAATGTATGGACAGAGTAGATAACAGGTATGTTGCAGTGCTTAGAACCTAGAACAACTTTATTGTCACTTTGAAGGTACTCTAATCGGCATACTTTAGAAATGAAATTTCATTGCACATAGTTCTCAAAGGCTCATTACCTCCAATACATACTACATAAACATGACAGAATAAATAAATATATACATACATATGTAATTGTTTTCGTAGATTTTCACGGGTTTAGGTATGTGAGTGTTGGTGTAATCGGGTCTTTTCCCGTGTAGGCTTGAGATGTAGAGATGCCAAAAAAAGAAAAAGGAAAGGAAAGGAGAAAGAAAGGAGCCATAAAGTTCTCATTCATAGTGCATCATGAACTCACCGGGAGAAGGACAATACCTGCTTCCAAAAGATACTTTCCTTTCAAAAATAAAGAGAATACTTTCAGTCTTCGTGTTCTGAAGAATGAGATGCTCTCAAGCCTACACGGGAAAAGACCCGATTACACCAAGACTTACATACATAATTATATATATATTATGTATATACCCATATATACAGAACCATTCCGAACCTGTTGGCCTTTCGCAGAGCCCCTAAGACCAGGCTCTGTCAGCAGACTTGGAACTAATACCCCCCTTGGATGAATGATGATTGGTTGGTGTATGATTGTGTTGTAAATTTTTTAAATATATTG
>JANHGC010003290.1:17761-28511 GCA_027560395.1 Boaedon fuliginosus | reverse complement strand
AGGAAGAAAGGAACGAGGAACGAAGGAAGGAAGATGGAGGGGAAGAGAAGTGAGGGAGGGAGGAGGGAGGGAGGGAGGAGGAAGGGAGGGAGGAAGATGGAAGTCCTATAAAAAATTACCCAGGCAACGCCAGGTCATAAGCTAGTGTTGAATGAACTAGAAGAGACATATTATCTTATAAGAAGAGGCAGGAAAGAGAAAAGGCAATTCGAAGAGACACTGTGCAATTTGCAAAGAAGAGAAGGACTGCCAGCCCCAAAACCCTGTTCTTTGTTACTCCCAGATGGCATGGCAGTTAAAATGTGCACCCATTATAGGAAGGCAGATTGTATGTGAGTGTTAGGAAATACTTCCTAAAATTAAGATCTGTTCAATAGTGGAACAAATTGCTCAGAGAGGTAGTGGGCTTTCCTTCTTGAGTGGTATTCAACTGAGGGGTGGTCTGTCATGAAGCAGATGGTTGGATGTGATGGTTCTATGGCTCCTTCCAACTCTGTAATTCTGTGAGGCAAATGTGAGCATTATAACTGATACTGTAGTATAATCAGTACATATGGCAGTTTCCAGAGCACCATCAATCAAAGAGACAAAGCTTGTACCCAGGAACTTCCAGTCCCCATTTTGACAGAGGGAGATCATGAATAATATTTTAAAAACTTAGCAGTCAGATGAGGAATTCTGTCTAAATCAAACACTCCCATGTCCTATTTGAAGAGTTGAAAAGGCAAATACCCTGTCACATATTGTAGAAAGTAAGATTCGTTTCATAAAGATACTGAACTCCTCACAAAGAAAACCATCCTTGACAAAATTTTGAAGCGTTAAAAAGGGAGGAGTGGACGGTAAACATTCTCAAATTAAAGAGATCCTTCTCAAGTGAATCATTACCATCCAGAGATGCTTAGCTCTCTGACACATAGCCCTCTAGAGGCCTATTTCATAAAAAAAAAAAGGAGTCAAGCCTTAAGATTGCATAGAAGTCACTTCCTGTATCTGCTTTGTCCTCTAATTTCGCATATCTGTAAGATGAATATCAATATGTGAAGATACCCTTTGGTGAGCCTAAGCACCAGAGTTAGGCAACATGGTATCCTCCAGATGATTTGAATTATAATCCACAATGGGCATCTAAGCATTTTCCCTATTGCCTCCCATGATACTAATGATGGCTGATTTCAAATTCTGCAAGGTTTTGAGCTGTATTCCAATGATAACTATCATCAGAGACAGTATAGGAAAATTGAAGATGGCACTTCTAATAGCATTGGATCTCTTTCTTTCTCTTTATTAGCTTTGACATACTTGGTTCTATTGATGACGGTATCTCCATCACTTACTCTGTGATTTACTTCTTCAAGTCTTCATTGGTTGAAGAAGGGAGCACTTTAAAATCTTCACTATGTAAAATTATTCAGAAGAATTGATGGTCAAGAGGACAATTCATTGGACCTATATATTTATTATTTATTTTTTAATTAGATTTATATCCCGCCTCCCCAGTCAAGGGGAACTCGAAGCGGCTATAAAAACTATTAGATCAGAGAAAGTCACATTGTGTCAGCTAGTCACAAAAAAAATCTCCAGTGAGAAATAAGAAAAGGAGAAATTGCTAATATTAAAACTCTATGACCAAAATGTAATACTCTGTTGAGAGCAACATGCTTCCTGGTTTACTTCTGGCACTTCCCATGTAGAGGCATAAAGAAGTAACAGAACAAGGCATCTATTATTATTTATTGCTTCTTGGAGTCCACTCTAGCTAGAAAGTCCTTATCTTCAAGATTCTAGAGCAAGAATTTTCAAATATGCATTGGGAATAACCTAGATAGTGCATACAAGAAGTCATTACACTCTTAAGGTTTAAAACTTACTATCGAGGATAACCAAATGTCTGAGAAGAGTACACATATCATTCCAGGAAAAGTAGATTCTTAGTTGCTATTATATGATGTGGGATGCAGGTGTTTTTGACAGCATGATTGGTAAACCATGAAAAAAAGATGAGAGAACTGGAGACTTCCGATCTGGGCTCAACGAGACAGGGAGCGAAGTCCGCGAGCTCCGTGGCTTTGGCCCTGGCTTCGCCATTGGTGGGCTCCTATAGGAGCCAATGCCCTCCAAGGATGGTAGGGCAAAGCGAGGGGAAGATGTCAGGATCGGTATATGGGAGCCGCATCTCCCGTGCCGGTCTCTTCACCGCCCAAAGCCATCGACAGACAAAGCGGTGCTCTGGAAACAGAGTTGCCACCAAGCCGAGCCAGGCCAGGACTAAGATTTGTGCAGGAGGATCCTGAAGGAACAGCTGATGGAGAAAGGGGTGAGTGACTATGCTACTTAGAAGAAAAAAGCCCCTAAAATACTAAAGTGATAAAATATTCCCCGGAAATTGGAGAAGCGGCGAAATTAAATTGAAAGAGACTGACAGAATTGCATTATATTGGAAAGCGAATACTGGTGGGAGATACCCTAGCTCCCTAATAATAAAAGAAAATGGACTGCCTGGGAGTGGAAAAGAAAGATTGAACCGCCACATTTATTTTGGAAAAAAATTGGGACTTTTTATTTGGACTGACAATTGGAGAAATTTGAGACTTTTAGATTCAAAATGGAGGAATTTGCAAATGCTATTCAGAATTTTCAAATACAAGGACGTATTTTCCCGGATATATGAAATGGTGGATAGACTTGAGAAACCACAAATGGATTTGACTGTGAAACAACCAAAGAAATTATTTGTGAGAATAAAATTTATTACGCTTAAGAAAAAGAGAGTTAAACGGAAAATACCTGGGAAAATAAATAAAAAGAGACAAGCAGAGAAAAAGGGAATCAAGTGGAGGATTGATTTTGACGAAAATGCTGTACAGAAGGAAAAAAAAGATTGGCGGAGATATTCACGTGACAACATATGCAGGCAAAGGATAAGAAGTTGGGAGCATCAGATTGGACCGCCCAAACAAAGATGATTAAGGAAACTGTGCAGGAGAGACAATGGATGAGAACTGTATAAATGCTAAGAATATGGGCGCTGAAATACGATACTTTAAGCACTAGAGCAAGCGGATTCTTGTTTTTTGTCTTTTTTATCTACACACTTAGATACCTATTTTCTTTCTGCCTTCTTCTTGTTCTGACTTTTTTCGATCATACTTGTTTATTCTATTTGGTAATATTATATTTTGAAAAAAGATTAAGGAAATGTATGCTATTTTCTGTTTTGCCTATGTGTAGTATCTTTACCTTGTTTAACTTCTTTTCATTGACCATTTTCTATTTTCATTTTATTACTATCTTAGATTAGATCTTGGGGAAAATTTTCAATGTTACATTATCTATATATGATCTATATATGATTAAGGGGATAGAGTGGTAAATGAATTAGATTAAAATTGATAAAAAATATATGATATACATGTAGGAAGGAGAAGGGAAGCGGAAGGGCAGAGCTATTTGGATGATTTAAACATATCACTCACAATGAAATGTTTTTTAAGAATACGATGAATATTAATGAAATGTAACTGAAATGAAATGAAATGGGAAAAATAAGATGTAATTTACAATTTGTTTAAGAATGGAGTATATCCCCTGGAACCACAACTGCTCAAAAAGAGAAAATATTTGTAAAGGGAAAAAAAAACCAATAAAACTTATACAACAACAACAACAAAAATCATACAAATCTCCCTTCTGCCTGTAATTTGTTATTCCCTATGTTATTCATTTCTTACTTCCCTTAACAGTCTGCCTACATAAGAATCTCTATTATAGTCACATCTACCGTCTCAATAATTTTTCTTTTTTTAACCACTATTAAAACTAATGCCTCTTTTTTTCCCCTTCTCTCTTATTACTTTATAAAATCTCTACCCATAACCCCTTTTTCACAATTTCCTCATTCCCCTTTTTAATTCTAATAAATCACCCCGTCTCCTTTTTCCTCTTCTCTTCTCCACCTCTATCGTCTCCAGAACGCCTTTGCCCATCTCGCCTCTGCTGCCATCCAGGACTCTCGCCATTAGCTTTCCTCCATGTCTTCTTCCTTCTCATCTGCGTTCTTTGTCCATGTGCATCATCAACCTCCCTTCTCCTCCTCCTCTTTTCTCCACCTGAGTCGTCATTAAGTCATTTGCATCCCTCTCGCCTCCACCAACACCCGAAGCTCTTGCCAGTAAATTTCCACTGTTTCTTCAACTGCATTCCTTGCCCACGTGTAGCCCCTTCTCCTCCTCCTTTCTCCAGCTATCTTGTCATCCAAACGCTTCCACTCATCCCATCTCGGCAGCCCTCCACAATTCTCACCACAATATTCCCACCATTTCTTTTTCCTCATCAGTTGTCCTCTCTGCTCAGGTGTTCCATCACCAGTGCTTCTCCACCAGTCTTTTCTCAATCCACACCCAGATACCTCGCTGTTTAAATTCTGCCTGATCCTCCTTTTCTCCACTCGTCACCATTTTATATTTTTGGTGAGTTTCCTCCTCCTCCTCCTCCTCCTCCTCCTCCTCCTCCTCCTCCTGTTAACAAGTCTCAGTCTCACATTAGTCTCCGCCTTTCAAATTACAACTGCTTCGCCATTTTTTAAAAGTATCTATCTTTGTTCTTATCTGATTAACTCAAACATTTGCTCAAGCATATCTTAGGCTTGCTTTTTAAATTCCTGAAATTCCTCCATTATTCTCCTTTTATTTTATATGTATTTTAGAGAAAAAACAAAACCCACACAGCAATCTTTATATATCTTTATCCTCTTTTGTATAATTATATTTCTTGGGGGGGGGGGGAAGTCCCTCCAGCCAGCGATTAGTTGCAATAATTCCAAACTGCTCACAATTTCAATTTTGAATTTGGGGTTAACACATTCCTTCTCAGTTATTTTATCCACTTATTTTGCTTATTTAATTCTCAGGGTTCTTTTAGTAATTCTTTTCAGGGTTTAGTCACAAGCTTACAATTAGTCCCCCCTCCATGCCTCTTGCTCTCTAAATCTCCTCAAGCACGATCTTTGTTCCTGTTGTACTCGGCTTAATGGCAAACCTGTCGCTGCTTGATCCATCACTGGCTACAGAGAATAGCCAGGGGCCAGCAGTGGAGATGCGGCACTGCCCCTATACCTACCCCAGCACTTCTCCCTCACTTCGCCCGCCCCTACAGGGGGATATTTAGACTCCTTTAGGAGCCCACCATTGGGGAAGCCTGGATCAAAGCTGCAGAGCCTGTGGCTTCACATCCAGTCCCGTAGAGGTCCAACCCAGAAGCTTCAGCAAATATTTCTTTTTATTATATTCATAATAAATAAATAAATAAAATATATTTATTATATTTTATTATATTATATTATATATTTCTATATTTATTTTTGCACATCTCACATTAAATATTAAATTAAATAGTATATCATTTTCTGGACCCCTTAATGCTTGAATTAACTTCATAACTTGTCAATAGTATTATTATCTAGGCAAGTTCAATTCACTTTTTAGCAAACTGTTAGTTTTATCAAATACTGTATAACTCATTAATATACCATATTATTCATAAAAATATACATCCTAATTCTAATAAGGTTATTCATGAGTAAGTCTACAACATTATGCAGTAGTGATATATAATTTATTTGGGAACACAATGAGTTTTTGCTGCAAGTCAGGCCTGTCAGATTTGGGCTGCAATAATAGTTCTAAGACTGTGTGAAACCAATCAAATAAGTTGCTTTCTGTGAGACATATTTCACAATGGTCACTTGGATTGGAACTAATATTGTATAACCTTTAAATGGGACAATATTATGGAATAAAGAGTATAAGACAAAGGAAATAGGAAGTAATTTCTTTTTTCTTTAAATAATTTAGTAAAAGTTGTTAGGTTGCAACACAAAAAACTACTAAATTATTTTTTCCAAGGTGCTGTTTTAATGTTTGTATTGATGTGCCAAAGCATAAGAAGTGCAAAGTTAAGATGCCAATATAGTGATGTTAAAATATATTCAGCACCTGCTGTATCAAAACACATTTTAAAAAAAACAGATAGAAACCATATGTTTCTTCTTTGGCTGTGAAAAATAAACAGATGCTCTAAAACATTCGCATTGGAAGCATTTAAAAAAAACCCAAAGAAATGATAATTCTGAAAAACGATGTGTAAGAAAGAGTGAGAGTGGGAGTGCTGGCAAATTTACAAGGTTTTCTATTAAACAGTCACAAAATATGAACTTGACTGTTTCTCATTTACACTTTCTCATTCACACTCAGAAAGAAAATACTATAGTTAAAAACTGTTTAATCAGGGCTACTACAACTGGGTTGCAGAACTCCAAAATAACCTTGAGATGGCAATATCGATTTAGAGATTTATACATCTTTTGGCTACAGTCTGTACTTTTTCAGCTCAAATAAGGTTCTCCTATTCTTGGTCCTCATAGAATGTTCAAGAACATAACTCCAAAAGAGGCATATACTGCAGATGCCCACTCATTTTTCAATGCCATGGTAAACATATACTGGTATGTGAAATTAGATTAGAGGTGGTTTCTTCCACGATGTGCTTTTTACATGTAGAGCCAAGCTTTCTGTAGGCTGCTACATACTTGCATGTATTTACCCTAGACTTCAAAATACAAGATAATTTGTATGAAAAATTGACCCATCACACAGATAATTCACAGGGCTAATTTTCATTCACTTGTCTCTAGATCATCTATCCCTATATTATTTAGGAATAGAAGGTTGGTGTGGAACCAAGGCTCCAGAGTCCATGGTGGGGAGGAACTGTGGCTACCAACACTCTAGTGATGTTGCATCGGTAGGGAGAAGATGCTCTGGCACGGTGGTACAATACTAAAATATAATGGAATGATTGCACATGCTAGCCTTGTCTGTAAAACAGGATAGTGTACTTGGAGTCATGTTCTTATAATTTTTACTGAAGACAATTGATAAATCCAGAAGATAGTCACAAAATGTATAATAATAACGCACAGAGGGGTGAATATGAATATACTAATTTCAATAAATATGAAACATGCTTTTAAAAGAGATGCTTGCAAATTTGGCTAATTTGGCAAAGGTGCCACCTTGATTACTCCATGTTTCCATCTAGATTTTCTGCTATCTGCTTTTCCTTGGTTTAAATGAAACAATGTTAGCATAAGCTCTATACCAATTTCTGTACTGCCTCTATTGTCTATTCTGTGTTAATTATTGAATGATAGTGTCCTGATTCCTGAGTGTGCCAATCATTAAATGCTGGTTTTCTCCACTAGCTTGTCTTTTTGTCTCTGTGTGCCTGTCTGTCTGTCATCTATCTTTCTAGACTTATAGACTCATTCTATATATTCTTCATTACTTCCCCATACTTCCCCATAACTCAAATGAATGCAAAATGAAATGCAAACAAATAAGAATGTAAGGCCTGGGAATAAAATCACAATGTAAGATCTGGGAACTTACATTACAACCAATTACAACCATGAAGCATCTACAGAGGAAGACAACAGAATTTGCTGAGGATTTACATTAGGTCTGGAAATCACCTACAATTTCAAAATCTTTAGTGGTGATTTTGGAAGCAACATGACTTAAAACTTTGTTTTCTATTTGAGTAAAACTTTTTTATATATTTTCTCTCCCATTTGAAAGTGTGATAAATTAGGTGATTGTTCACTTGAATGTAATGTAATGAGGCATTGAATGTAATGAGAATCATATAATATACAATTCACTAATGTATAAAATATTATTTAACATTTATATTATGCTGTTTCCTTCCAAAATACCTACTTCCCTAAATTTTGAATCTTTCAATATGCAATTCTATCCTGAAAGGAAATTAAAGAATAATTGTCCAAATTATGAAGGCTCAGTTGCATATTGGAAACATGTTTCTGCATTCAAATCTTGTCATAGAAAAGTCATTGTTATTGCACAGGTGAGTGCTATATGGATATTTAGAAAGTATAAAACTCCCAAAAAGTGAGTTGAAATATGGTCAGTCCACTGCTGAGGAAGGTGAAGCTGGTATTGATATCTTGAAGAAGCTATAAGGAAGTCATGTCATCACACAAATGAATTGCCTAATTTGTGTCATTTGTACGATGATGTCCTGATGTAGAAGATTATATTTGCCTCCTTGTCCTCCTGCATATGACGATGGAAGCTGAATTCCACAACTCCACATACCTTGAATCAAATATTACTGCTAGCTTTAATATGCTATTAGTGCTGAGCTATAAATTCTGTGGAACATATGGCTACAGAAATCCAGAAAGTGTTTTGCAAATACCACTACTTACATAGACTGATAGTTTGGAGTTTAAATGGTAACCATGAGCAGTTTGCCCGAAAAGCACAAGTAACAGACCAGATTTATTATTTATTTTACTATTTGTTAGCTTTCAAGGCACCATATAAAGCACTTGCTCTTCCAGTTCAATTCAAAAAACAATATTTTTTTCCAACAATATTTTTTTTCCAATCTGTGCGCAATTTACAAAGAATACATAGAATTAACAGCTGTAATATAAAAATATGTATAGAAACTGTAAGGGCTGTTGACTACAGAATTAAAAGAACAATAACTCTTGGTCTAAGAGATAGTAACTGGACGAAAATTACCTCAAGATTTCCATTCTAATGGTGGCTTGGACTTTAGTCAAAAGTGTTAACCATTATACCACACTGGCTCTTAGATTTGTGATTTGAAAAATAAAAATTTAAATAAGGGTTTGAAATATGATAATTAATAATGGACTGGAGAATGGAGAGAGGATTGAATTTTTCCCCTCATACCCAGCTAGTTCTGGGTCTTCAATGGCACCTGTATACTTTTTGTACTCTCACTGCATGAAGAATTACAGCTTGCTTTGGCAACATTTGTCTTCAGATGTTTCAGGATTTTGAATTCTTCATTGAGTGGAGGTCTCTTATTCTCCTTTTTTTCAAAAGACTCCAGATCATTCCCTTCTGTTCTCTGACATTTATGAATAATTAAGTTCCAATTTCCCCCCTTATTTTTTTTCTTTTGCCCTTCTATAATAAAGTGTGCAAAGCTCCTCACTGTTAGCTAAGACAGGCCACATTCATAAATCTCTTCTGTTTGGCAAGAATAACATAATATAGTTCCCCCCTGTGAATCAATGCTGCCATTTATATTATTTCTGTAGCCACTGTATAGGTTTCTATTTGATCTTTTCCTACAGTCTCTCTTTTGATCACTGTTTTTATGTAAGAATTTAGGAAAGAAATCCTTTCCTAGTTTAGATTCCCTGATCTCATTACCTTGCATTTCTCTAAGCTTAATTGCATAAATCATTTGTATTCCTTTGAGCCCATTCTAAGAGAACCATTTTGTCATTTTGCCCTTCTTTCTATTGATTTCTGTGTTCAAGTATAGAAAAGCAAAATATTTCTTTATCTGAACACACTACTTCTAGCTCACAGCAGAAGCTATGATGCTTATCTAGGTGTTAGGCCAAAGCAATCTTTATTTATTTTTACACACACACACACACACTTGTTTTCTGAGGTTTTCACGGGTGTTTGTATGTAAGTCTTTGGTTTTTCGGGTTTTCTCCCATGTAAAATTGGAAGTATTTGGTGCCATTTCAACAAGGTCACACTCATCATCTTCAGGCTGGTGCTTTTGGCTTCGTGCCTCTGGGAGCAATGCCTGATCGTAGCTGTCTTCTTTCCTTAAATGCTGGCAGTGGTGTGTCCTGATTGGGCAGTGGTTTGTGGTTTGGATTGGTGGTTGGGATGTTGATTAGTCATGTTTGGATTGGTTGGTGGTTTAGATTGGTGGTTGGGTGGTGGTTGATTGTGTTTGGATTGGTTGGTGGTTTGGATTGGTGGTTAGGATGGAGATTAGTCGTGTTTGGATTGGTTGGTGGTATAGTATTGTTTAGATTGGCTAGTGATATTGCTGCTGTTTGGCTTCAGGTTCTTCCCACATAGTTGTTGGCGTATCTTGGCAACATTTCAACGAGGTCAGACTCGTCATCTTCAGGCTGGTACTTCAGGCTAGTCTTCAGGCTGGTACCTTTGGCTTCGTGCTTCTGGGAGCAATGCGTGATCATGGCTGCCTTCTTTGCTTAAATGCCGGTGGGGTTGTGTCCTGATTAGGTGGAGGTTTGGTTATGTTTGGATTAGTCAGTGGTATAGTACTGTGTCCTGATTGGGTGGAGGTTTGGTTGTGTTTTGATTGGTCGGTGGAGTGGTACTGTTGGCTAATTATGTTGTTGCTGTTTGGCTTCAGGTTTGTGGTCGTGCCACATTTTCGTTGTGGGTGTGGGTTTGTTTCGTGGGTGGGTTGGTTTGCAGTGTGGTGAAATTCAAATTGGCCAATGAAATTGTTGCTGTTGGCTTTGGGTCTTTGATGATGGGGCATGACCAAAGACCTGAAGCCAAAAAGCAACAACTTCATTGCAGAGAAGGCACCCACGATCACACATTGCTCCCAGAAGCATGAAGCCGAAGGTACCAATCTGAAGACCAGCCTGAACTACCAGCCTGAAGATGACGAGTGTGAACCTGTCGAAAAGTCACCAAGATATACCAATGACTATGTGGGAAGAAACCCATGTTGATGTTGGAACTCATCCTTTGGTCATATCTAGATCAAAATCAAATGATGCTGCAGAACAGCAACATGTGATATATGGCTTTCTTTTTTCTTCTGAACACCTTGCTCAGTTTTATAAACTATAGTTTGTAATGCTATTATTTTTCTTTGGCAAGCAACACAAATTCACTGA
>JANHGC010003288.1:94581-105968 GCA_027560395.1 Boaedon fuliginosus | reverse complement strand
GCGAAATGCCAGGTGATAACTCACTCGTAAATGCAGAGAAATACAACCCCAATACAAAATCCAAATTCAAGGTTTGACTCAAATTCACAATGCTGTCCCAAGGTCTCCAGTTGTTCTCTGCAAGGAACAGACCCCACCCATACCTCTTTTAACTGCTCTTGGGTGTGGCTAATTACTGGTCAGCTGTAGCTCGACTTCTGCCCCTCTTTACATTGCTGCTGTCTTCTGAGCAGTATCCGAGCTCTGGCATCGCTTGGAGCCCCCTCCCCACTACTGTCCAACACTATCGGCTCCATATAACTTGTAGAGGGGCTAGTGTCTGGCATAATGCCAATAGCCAGCCTCGCCTCTGATACTGACTCCATCTCTCCCTCAGAGTCAGAATCTGCCAGCAGTTCAGCAGCACACTGCGGAATCACACCACCTTTATTATTTTTTTATGAACAGCTCAAGATAGCAATTATATCTAATACAACTTTCTCCTCCTATTTTCCCCAGAACAATAATCCTATGAGGTAAATTGGGCTGAGAGAGAAGGACTGGCCCAAGGTCACATAGCCAGCTTAAGGTGGGACTAAAATTCACTGTTTACTGGGTATTGGCCCAAAGTCACCCAGCCAGCTTTCATGCCTAAAATGGGACTAGAATTCACAGTCTCCAGGTAATTGCCCTCAAATTACACAGTCAGCTTTCATGTCAAAGGTAGGACAAGAGCTCATAATCTCCCAATGATTGGTTGAAAATCAGCCAGCCAGTTTTCATGCCTAAGGTGGGACTAGAACTCACAGTTTCCCGGTGATTGGCCCAAAGTCACCCAGTTGGCTTTTGTGCCTAAGGTGGAACTGGAATTCATGGTCTCCCAGTTTCTAGACTGGTGCCTTGACCATAAGACCAAACTGGCTCTTTATGTGCCGCATATACATAAAAGGGGGAGGGTTTCAGTCATGTAGTTGCAACTAACAAGTTGAGAAAAATCACTTTATGGCTTTCCCATGGATTTAATTGAAATATGCCAATCCAGGCAGCCTGTCTGGTTGGATCTGCCAGGGTTGGTGTGCTTCAGGTTCCATCAATAAAAGAATGACACCCATCGGGGTCTTGGCAGCGCACCTTCTCTGTAGCACCACCTGCCCTCTGGAATGAGGATCTCTCTGAGATTCAACTGGCCTTCCACTCAATACTGATATTTTGAAGAACCTGAAGATGTAGCTCTTTGCTTTTGACAAGGGTGACTGGTGCTTCTTTCTTCCTTTTCCTTGTTCCCCTCCAGCTTTGTTTTTCTTTGGCACCTTTGCTCTTTTGTCTTGTGCTGTTTTTGTGCTTTCGTCTTTTTAAACTTGTTGGGAGTTGCTGGGAGTCAAATGACAGATACATTTAATAAACTCTCTACCAGCTTTCAGAACCATTCCTAGCCCTAAAAGCTCACTGGATGATTTAATGTGAACAAAATAAGGGCAGTTCAGCTGCATACAGAAAATCATAGAAATGTAGGATTGAAGGAACCACAAAGGTTATTAACCTTCTACAGTGCAGGAAAACCAATTAAACAGCCTGTGAGATGCAGGTGTCCAGTCTGTTGAACCTCCAGAGAGGAAGAACTCCATAAGTAGAACATTCCACTGTTATACACTTTTTACCATCAGGATTATTTTTCCTTTATTTAAATTAAATTAAATTTAATTTATTAAATTTAGTAAATTTATACCCCGCCTCTCTTTCCCGGTCAGGATTATGTAAATAAAGTTTACATAACTGTAACTTATGACAATTACTTCTCATCCTAGTTTCTGTGGCTCTAGAAAATAGTTCTTGACTATCTTGTCTTAACTTGCCTTTAAGCACAGCTTTTCTAAGTTTTCTTTCTTTCTTTCTTCCTTCCTTCCTTCCCTCCCCCCCTCTCTCTTTCTGAATGGACATCCAAAGTTCCTTTCATCTTATATTCATTGACATGTCCCCAAGGTCTATGTGGGTCTTGTACCCTGTCAATTTCACATTTGTTCAGGGCACAAACACCCCTGAAAGTATTGATGTGATTATCCATAAGACTTCAATGTTCAGCTTTGCTGCATCCCTTGAACTCCATAGAAAGTGAAGAAATTGTTGGCTTGAAATTATTTTTGTGACATCTGTCACACATATTTTGTTTTTTCCCCTTTTAACCCAGATGAAGTGGTTCTCAACTGTGCCTTCCTTCTAATAGTTGCATGTCTTTTCTTGTTGCTCCCCTCCAATCTTGCCCTGGCTTTTGAACTAAAGTTCCTTCAGAAATTCTGACCATATGCTTTCAAGTGGCTATTAGTGCTTAGAACATTGTTAGGTTGGTTTCCTTTTCTTGAAGGATGACTGTGTCATGGCTCCCTTTTGTCTCCCCAAAAAGTTGTTGTGGAAAAATGAATACTATGAGAGGACCTATTTCTTTCTCAAGGGTGTGACTCATAAAAGGATGTAGGGCATTATATCAGGGCCCCTGCATTTATGGGACTTTGGGTGTGGATTTGGATACATTCTATTGTCCCATTCTGGAAGCTTGAAGCCTTCCAACATCTCTAGGTAATGTGGCCAATGTCTTAAAAAAACCTGCATTGTCCTTCTTTTATTTGGCATCTTCCACCTAACAATTAACATTGGCTAAGAATGAAGGGAGTGGTGGTTGTGTTTGGTGAGGACTCAGAAAGGGGCTATTACATCTATAAATCTTTGAGAGTAAGCTTCTCCTTGTGATAACCCTTTTTGCTCTTGATGCTCTACTTGTTTAATATGCAATGAGGGAAGAAATACAAATAATCTTTCCTTCCTCTGTTGATCAGACTTGTCCCCAGTCTGTATTGTAGTACACACTTGGGCAGAATTCCAGAAATGTTCCAGGTGAGAGTGCAACCCAGGGACTGGTGTAAAATGAGTCCCATAATGAGGCATATGCCGCCGGGGGCAGCTTCAATCTATCTCCGTCTGAGTCCTTTGTTTGGGAAAGGGAAAGAAAGAAGGGAAAATAGAACATCGATATCAGTTTTCAAGTGTAAAATGTTACTATTATGACAGCATAAATGATGACTTTAAGGATGAACAAGACCTCCCTCTCTATCTCCATCTCTTTGTCCTTCCCTCCTTCATTCCATACATTCATCCATCCTTCATCCATATATCCACCCATCCATGCATGCATCCATCCATCCATGCATCCATCTAGCCATGCACCCATCTAGCCATGCATGCATGCATGCATGCATCCATCCATAAAGAAGGGCTGATTTCAGTTAATAGTAGGAATCAGGTAGAGCTAGCCTCTCAGCCGAACTGAAGGAAGGGATTCTTTTAATTGTGCTAAAAGATCTGTACTAGAAGTCTTTATTGGATGGGACACTGCAGTGGTATTTATGGCTAAACCAGCTGGTGTTGAATGGATTAAGTACTATGGGAGTGCTCCAAGTACTCCAAACTCAAGGACAGGCATATTGAGAGAAAATAGGAGTGGTGAATCATGTGTACAGTATTTTGAAATCTATAGCAATGTGATTTCCAGTTACTACCCTGCCCTTTTATTTATGTCCTATTAATTATAGGTGCACTTATGAATCACCAAATGAATGTAAACATTGTAAATTTTCCTTTCAACATCTTGACTACACAGTAAAAAGTAACTGGGGAAAATATTTAGGGTTCCAACCATCTGCCTGAAAATTCCTCTCCAACCCTCCAATCCCCGACATATTACTTCCCAGCGTCTCTTTCTGAAAATGACCCTTTGTTAGCTTCAGTTGGGCTACATGAATACAAGTAGTCCTAGGCGTACGACTGAAATCTGGACCAGAATTTCTGTTTTTGAGCCAGGAGGTTAGTAAACGAGTTGCACATAATTTTACAAAATATTTGCCACAGATGTTAAACAAATCACCACAGTTATTCACTGAATCATGGTCATTAAGCAAATCTGGCTTTGTGGCTCAGAAGGTTGCAAATGGTGATCATATGATCTCAGGACATTGCAACCATCATAAATACATGCTGGTTGCCCAACACCCAAATTTTGATCACATAATGCGATGACCGGGGGCATGACACAGAGGTAACACAAGCAATTGTCTCTCATGTACTTGCAACAGCCTTTCCTCTTGATGAGTTAGGATTGTTGGCTGGACATTCTTAAAATAATGGTCCCAACATACCTGAATGATGCCTAGTTGAAGAACATTGCATTGGGTGCAATTTAAGGTGCTAGTGACAACTTTTAAAGCCCTTCATGGCTTAGGAGTGGGATGCCTTCAAGACCGTCTTCTGCCACCACATGCCTCCCAGTGCCCAATTAGATGGGGTGTGGATGGGGTCTGTTCGTTGCAGAGAACAACTAAAAACTTTAGAGAAAGAGCTTCATGTATCATGGTCAAGCCTTGAATCTGGATTTTCTGTTCTGAGTTTTTCATCTCTGCATTCGTGAGTGCCTTATCACTTGGCATTTTGTCTGGACTAATTGGGAAACATGCCAGAGGCTACTGGCAGTAGAAATATTCCTTTGTTTTTAACAAACAGAGACTTTTGCAGTTCTCTGTTAAAATAAAACACTGTTTATTTAAGAACTGGTCCTGATTCGTGGTTTTTGGGCATGGGACAGAACAATTACTTTGGAAACAAGATTCAGCCTCTCTGTAGCAAGTGTGCAGTATCTGGTCCAAGTTCCCTTTTGCACAAGTTCCCTTTGGAGCTATCTGGCCCAAGTTCCCTATTTGCCACATGATGAATCTTGTGATGATAGAGAATACACAAGTACTCCTCAATTTATAACTATCTGTTTAAATGCTGTTACAACTATCAGGGAGTCCCCATGGCCATGTGATCCAAATTTGAGCCCTTGGCAATCAACATACATTTACAAAGGTTGCAGTGTTCTGAGGTCACTTGATCACTATTTGTGTCCTTCCAATAAACAATAGAGGAAGTTGGGTTTATTTGACAACCAGATGCATCACTTAACAACTATGGTGTTTTGCTTACAAACCATAACAAAAAATGATGGTAAAAGTGACAATGATTCATGCAACAACCATCTCACTTAACAATGGAGGTTCTGGGGCCAATTATGGCAATAAGTCAAGGACTACCAGTAGGTTATTCAAGGTTGGAGTGTCAGGAGCTGTCTGGGTTTGACCCACCAAGGTCATCGCTGTCATGGAATGTAGTCTGGAGGAAGTGCATTTCAGAGGAGTAATCAGCAACTCAGTTCAGTTAGTTCATGTGAGAGAAGGAGAGTGAAGACAGCCCGTCTCTAATAGTTCCCAAAGTATATGCTTCATATAAGGAGTAGTTTGCTTTAGTTTGGTAAGAATCTGTCTATAGGGGTGGAACAATAAAGTTATTGGCTTAGAAGGATCATTACATGTCCTTCTTGGTTCTTGGCGCCTGACATATCTCATTTTGGAGAAATGAGGTTTGTTGACTAGCTGGGGAATGTATATGATCTGTTCTACCAGGTTTGTATGTGATTGGATGAGCTATGCAATTGAGTGTTGCTATTTGCCATGTGATTGACATATCATTTGGTTCTTGTAATGTTCAATGCAGTATCATCTGCTGCTCATCTTGGTGTTATTTAATAGTTGCATGAGAAGACAGTACAATAGGTGGCAATATAACAGTATAACAAAAGTAGCCATGCAATCACATAGAAAGCAATAAAATTCAGCAGCAAAGACTATGCACTCCCATATAAGCAGTTTCCACAATAAGCAGCAAATCTCACTTCCACAACACCATAGCACTGAAGATGTTACCTAGGTAGGACATGAAACCTCCACAAATAAAAAGCCAGCTCAAACTCAACTCTTACAACACGACAGTCCTTTTCTAAGATCTTTGTGTGGATTAATATTGCCAATCTTCAATGACCTTTGATAATTAAAGTATACTAACTTGGAAATAATTGACCAAAAAAAGTTTGGGTGCACAGAACCGTGAACACAGCACCTATCTGCCTCCCTAAAGCACCATGACTTTTCATAGGATCATGGAGCTGCCTTCTGTAGCTATGAAATGACTGCAAGAAAAAACACAGCTGTTTTAAAGACAATTGCTACATTCTTTATGTTCTGAATTGAAAGTATTATACACCTCCCTAGATTAACATCTTGGAATCAATGGTGGGTTTTTCTAGTAGGAAAATTTTTCCTACTAGTTCGGAGAGCTCGCTTCGCGCACGCATGCACAGGGCTCAAACACCGCCCTCTGTATCAATGCTAGTGAGCTGTGCAGGTGCACCTAATGCACTCTTTGCGCCAAATGCACTCTTCGCATCAAATGCACACAGGGCTCAGAGACTGCCCTCTGTATCAACGCTGGTGAGCTGTGCTGTTTTATAGCTCAGCTGAGGTGTGGCAATGTGTTCTCTGTGCGAATCAGCTGAACTAATAAACAACAGAATATAGGAGAGGTAAGAGTGGGGACAGGTGGGTGGGGCAGCCAGAGGTAGTATTTGCCATTTCTCTGAACCAATCAAAATTTTCTCTACCAGTACGCTAGAACCGGTCAGAACCGGCTGAATACCACCTCTGCTTGGAATGTTAGATTTGGGTGATACTGTCAAAGCAAAGCTGGCAACAAATGCATTTTTCCTGGAAAAATAAAAGTACCTAGTTAGGTCCCAATTTAAGAACACCCCCACCCCACATACACACAAAGGTTCTTTTTGGTTACAATATTTTATATGCATTCTTGTTTCTTTTTCTGTTTAATTAGAAGGACAGCCTTACTTACCAATAATAGAGCAAAAAGAAGAAATTTGGCAATGTGACAGCAAGTTGAAGCCATCTCCAGTGAGGAATTATATAAGCAACAGCAGCAAGTATGAGGAGTCCAACAGTGAAGGCCACTTGATAAACAATACCAACTGTTCTTCTATACTTCAGACCAACAAACTCTGCAACTTTGAAAGGGCAGAGGAAATTAAACATAGCACTGTATCATCATCAACAGAACGTAGCTCAATTTTAGTCTTCTACGTGTAGTGCTCAATTAGGAAAGTTTCTATTTTTTAATGTATGAGTTACTATTCATCATTCAAAATTCAGTTTTTATAAAATTGTGAGCATACCTTTCTATGACACCATCAAAAATATTCAGTGTATTCCTGGAATTTTATGACTCTTCCCAAGTTTAAAATGTGCATGCCATCCCACCAAAGCTGTCCACAAGAGAATCAAAACATTCAAGATGTTGGCCACAATTGTCATGACACACTTTAGGGAAGAGTAGGGCTCAGATTGCACACTTGTGGCCAACACTTTGTTTTGACTTCTCCTTGCAAATATTCCTATGTCTCACATATACTTTATCAATTGTACAAAGCATCTTCTATGAACAATGAATAAGCAGCTTTCCATATTAGCAAAAGTTACTACTGGTACATTCTGAAATAATGAAAAAACCTATACAGCAACTTTTAATTCAGTAAATGAAAGGTTACCCATTGCTGTTAGATGGATATAGTAATTGTTTTATTTTAATTAATCAATGTATACAAGTAGGGTGAGGATCATGATTAATGTACGAGAGTATACTGTGCAGTATCAACTGAATATTTAAACTATCAACACTCTTACTCAAGATATAACCTGTTAACCAGCCTCCTTTGCTGACCAATCCTTGTATCAAGCGAAAAACCACTACCCATGTGTAACTAGGGACAACAGCCACAAGAACACCAGAGATAGAATTTATTAGGATGGTAATTAGTAAGCACCGTTTTCGGCCAAACCTAGAGAGAAAAGACATTACAGTCATTGTTATGTATGGTACTTGAAAAGTGGAAAGGAGATGAACAGTATTAATGTTATTGAAGACACGGAATTATTTGCCAATGAAACTCTAGACAATTTTTTTTAAAAAAACCTCATTCATTAATTTAGAGCAGTCCTCTTTCCTCATGAAAACATGTTGAAAAGGCTGAGAGAATAAAGGCCATCTATGTTCAGACTTGAGGCAGTGCAATGCAATATGTTACTCCTGGGGGCATTCCCATGTCTCTTCTTCAAGTCTTCTGCACAGGCTGTCCAGCTCCAAAATGTTTAAAAAGTTGCTCAATTGGATTGGATTACTTCATTTATTGTAATTTAATATTTTTATTGTTTACCGTGAATGTTTACATTTATTACTCTATGATTGTTATGATGTTGTTGCTAATCTCCCGTTGCCCTTGGAGATTATGATAGCATGCGAATAAAATCTTTTTTCTTTCTTTTGCCTTCAAGTCAGTGTTGACTCCTAGTAACCAGATGGACAAGTCCCTGCAGTTTTCTTGGCAAGATTTTCAGAAGCAATTAGCCATTGCTTCTTCCTAGGGCTGAAAGAGAGGGACTGGCCTGAGGTCACTCTGCTGGCTTTGGGCCTAAGGATGCAAACAAACACTCTCCCAGTTTCTAGCTTGATGCCTTATCTACTACACCAAACTGGCTAAGTAAAATTTATTAGCCAAACTAAAGTCTAATTGGTCATAAACCAAGGGAAATACGCCATGGGAAACAATACTTCACACCACTTCATGTCCTGTTAGCTGGATAGACTTTCCTTTAACAAAGTAATATTAGATTGCATAGAATCTCATTGGACCTAATGAAAGGGCAGCTAAGAGCCAACTGCAAGAACAAATATTTTCACCTGCTGAATACACAATACAACGTTCTGCTCCAAGTATTGTTTCCAACAAAAGACAACTTTGTTCTAAAAAGAATGTCTCTGCAGCTTCCCCTTTTCTCTGCAATACAGAAACAATAAACACTACAATTCAACATGGAAAATCTTACTCACTTGTCTGCCAGGTAACCGATGCTTACGCAACCAAGAAAAAAGCCCACATTCACACATGACTGAAATAGATCCAGTTTCCAGGCGTCGTTGCACACCAAGTTAAACTGAAAAGATCAAGCATGCTGGTTAGAGAAAGTACATCAAAACGTTGCACATATTTTACACAAATGTAACTTTCTCTTTAAGATATAATACCAAAAATATCTTTCTTTTTTCCTTCCACCTTTTTTGAGTAAATAATGTTCAGAGCATTTAACTATAACGTATAGGCATTGAAATTAAGACACAAATCTCATAAATTATGACTACATTACCCTGTCTAAATTGTCCTGTTATGATCAGTGAGTTTCCTCTAAACATGACTACATCTGAATCTTCATCATTTAATTCAAAATTCTTTTAAGGCAATTATTATTGTCTCATGTCTCTGACATTTTAATACATTTAAACACCTCTATTTCCCATTGAACATCCGAGGGCTTTTAAAAAATATCACTTTAGAACATTTATACAGGGTGCATAGGCCAATCACAATATGTTTTATTAATTACACGTAGTCCTTGATTTACATCTGTAATTGATCCAGTAATTATGATTGTAAGTTAAGTGGGTCATCATGTGCCTGATTTTACCACCTTTTCTAAGGTGATTGTTAATCTTGAACCCAGATGAATAGTACGTATTTTGCTTGATGTCTAAAAGATAATACGGAAATAATTAGTAGATCTATCTTGGGAGAGAGGTTGTCAATTCTTTCATCTGTCTAGCATCAAGAGACTATAATATCTGGAGAAGAGAAGAACCTTTGGTGTCCATCTCTGTTGCACTGGTCAAAACGGCTTAGCAGAGGTTACATTAGCTTTATCACCTACTGTAGCAGCAATTTATGATTGTTGCAGGGACCTTACCTCAGTCACAATGGATGAGCCATGGAAATCATAAAGCCAACCATCTTGGCATGCAACAACAGGAACGTGGCTGATGTTGCTGTCAGCAGTGAAAAAATTAATTGGATTTGTGCAGTTGAGCCCAGATACATTCCAATCCACATTGTATCTCTGGCACTGACTAATGAAAGCATCTCCATGAGTTTCTTTCTTTGGAAAGGTATGATTCAGCTCCTCTTCAAGGCTCCAGCCACATCTGGCTGTTAATTCAGGAAGCCCAGCTGTACGGCAACGATGCTCAGGAGTAAAACCTAAGAAAAAAATACCAACATAGATGGGTGTGAAGGCAGCAGAGAGCAAACACAGGATAAAAAATGCTCTTTTCTGATACAAGTCAAACTCTCCAATGTGCTCTAGAATATCATCTAAGGTTGGCATTCTTGCACCAGGAATTGGTCACTAAAAGTGACAGCCTCACAGGCATCTCTCAACATTTTGTTGGCAGTAAAATTGCTTAAATTAGCAAGGTGTGATCAGACCAAAAGTCACAGAAAAGCCATTAATTTACTTTAAATTTAACAATTTACAATTTAACTTGTAAATTGACAAACCATGCATTGCAGACTTCATTTCTAATCTGCTAATTTACATTACACTTGCGGGCTCACGTCCTACTCGTTGGGTGATTTCTTACTGTTAAATTTAATACTCTACTATTAACTGTCTGGTATCCTCCAATCATCAGCATAAATACAAGAATGCCCAAGATCTTGTGAATCTTCACATCCTAAGTCCAACAATTGCGTGTGTGTGTGTGTGTGTGTGTGTGTGTGTGTGTGTGTGTGTGTGCATTTTGGTTCACCTAAATGGACCTTGATTCTTCCACGACTGTTCAGGGTCCCATCATTCCGTAATCTTGCCACCTTGGTGACTAGGCCCAGCGTAGGGAGGGACATGTGAGTTGTAGGCACAAGTACATAGTTCCTTTGGTGTATGAGGCATGTGTGCACACCCTACACTCATACAAATGGAGTTTAGTGCATGAGCGGAAGGCGCTTGCACTCAAATGCAAAGCTCAACTTGCACAAGCAACAGGCATTTGCGCCCAGAGTTAGAGTAGTGGGCCATGGCCTGAGACCCCTGATCTAGAATGATGCTACATTGAAGAAGAGCCAATAATATGCGTAGAAAGTGGAGTCTTGTGTTTTGCCCCAATTCTGCATATCATAGTGGACAACCCTCCCTCGAGCATCATGGAAGGCCAGATGTTGTAAGGGTTTTTTAATGCTCTCTGAGCTTGACTGTTTTCTTGCAGATGGTTCATTAGCCAACATAGGTAACATCATCAATGCACTTTTAGTGTTAGTCAAATTCTAAATCCTGTGATACAGCTTCAACTATACTTCCATAATATATTATTTTTTAATATAGCTAACATTTCCTACTGGTATTCTATTGGTGTAAGTCACATTTTTAATCAGAATGTGATTAAATTGCTATAGCTCAGACAAAGAAAGTTCCCAGGTTTGTACAAAAAAAAATCCCAGTCTAGGTTGACTAAGAAACCAAGTACCGTATATACTCGAGTATAAGCCGACCCGAATATAAGCCGAGCTCCCTAATTTTACCTATAAAAACTGGAAAAACTTATTGACTCGTGTATAAGCCGAGGGTGAGATTCCAGAACATGTCAAATCATCCTGTTTCACC